>RJWT010021019.1:0-17740 GCA_004365215.1 Cuniculus paca | reverse complement strand
ATGTACACAGATTCTTTATCCATTGATCAGCTAGAGACGGAGACGGAGATGGAGAAGTAGCCCACAAGAACAGAACACCTAGCCTGGGAATGGTGTCTACCCTCCAAGACTACAGTCATGCTGTGAAGCCAGCCCACTTCCCGGTGGCCGCCGCTGTCACACAGACCACTTCCGCCTGCTCTTTCCATCCCCCCTGGGTGTGTGTACCACGTGTGAACACACACAAATGTCAAGGTCCCACTTTTGTTCACACTGATGACAATTCTTTATTAAATTGCTTCCATTTTGCATTTTGCCAGCTGTTTCCATGTGCTGGCAACATTTCTGATATGGCTTTTCACTAACTTTCTAAGGCAACATACTGCCGAAGACCCCAGATCTTCACAACGTCTCAGCACATATAAAAGCACTGCTCTCTCTTCCTTCTGCTACCAATCTACAGAATAAACTTGAGGTGTTGGTGATGGTAACCCACACATACCAGGGATGTGAGGAGGTATCATTCTTTTTCAAATCCTGAATAGCAAAATCTTGGAACTTAGTGGAAAAGGAACCTGGAGGTATAACCAGTATTCACCCTTTTGGCCAAGGGCTGAGTGCCAGCAAATTCTGACTAAAGATTATGCAGGTGGCATGTTTAGACCTCTATTTCAATTAGTGTTGACGGGGCTCCGGGAGTAAGTGGCTCTTCTCTGGCTCAATCATCTGGCCTGTAATCTAGTGGGTTTTGGATGTGTGCAGTTTGGGCTGAAAAATCCAAAGTATCCAATAAAAATAAGAGCTTAAAATGGGAAAGATTGACACAAAATAGTGTAAAAACATGCACTGTTCCAGTACAGACAGCTGAAAGAATTCCCTTTTGCGTAACACTGAGAAAAGCAATGACACATTTGGTCTCCCACAGAATTCATGAAAATGGAGAGTTCTCTGCAGAAGGTGAAAACATCTTATTCGGTGTCATTTTCCAGCAACAAATGTTAGTATTTCCCAGCAGGTGAACTTTGGAAACTGGAGAGGGGTGTGGGAAAGGGTGAGCCAGGGAAGAATGGAGCCCTGCTTCCTTCTCACTGTTCACACTAGAAGTTTCTTCAAGCCAGCGTTTGCTTCTATGCTGTTTCTGCCTGTTGTAAATTAAGTTTGAAATGCCTCCTTCTGACGTGTGGCATTTCACCTTGTGCTCTTTCTCCGTGGAAAAGCCTTGTCCATCTGTTTTGAGGCAGCTTGGCATCAGTATCTGATCCCTCTTGGAAACTTCAGGATAGAACTGGTCACAGTGCCCATTCATCTCAGTGCAACCGCACAGGTCGTCCATCTGATGTGAGCAAGCTCCCGCCAGGTAGGTTGCAATCATACAGTGTCTTCCACCCTACGGTCCCTGCACATCCTGAGCCCCCGTCCTGCTGCAGGATGAGGACCCTGGGCTTGTTTGCATATTTTAGCCTGCTCAGGCTCCTGTTTAGCATTTGTTATTCTTGGCATTTCGAAGCATTATTTTCATTTTTATTATACCCTTGACAGACCAAATCCTAGTGCCAGCAAGCCACAATGAAACAAACACTTACAATTTATAGAAGTTCAGATTATATTTTCCATGGAGCCTAGAGGTTTCATCACCTGGTAAAATACAACGGGTGGGACTGCAGGCTCCCACTGCTCTTAAGTGACCTCGGAACTGCCTCCTCTCTCTCTCTCTCTCTCTCTGCACAAACACACACACACATACACATATTTATACAAATGTACATTTACACACATGCACTCTCTAATTACACTCTGGTACAGGTGTTAACTACCATAACACAGCTACAGCTTAGCTGCTGAACTTTTTAGCTTCAAAACCAGCTATCATCTTGAAACAGTTATGAGAGCCCAAGGCGCAGTCATCTCCACTGTGTCTATGCTGAACGGCTCTAGGTTGCCTACCCCAGTTTTCTCTTTACTGGAAACCTCCCCCAGAGGCCTGCAGTGCTGAGGGCTCTCCAAGGGCTCACCATATCCTCTCGCCAGTTGCCTTACATCTGAGCCACAGCCTACCACATTGCTCCTTGTCAAGCTGCCCCAGGTGGTTCCTTCAGGAGGCTGGTGGGGAAACCACTCCAGTACTTAAAGCTCTGGAAGCCCAGAGGTGTGTAAGAAAAGATCCTTGCTCTTATGATAGTTCATACAGCTGAGAAGGAAACACTTAACACAGCTAGACAAGTCAGTAGCCGTTTGTATTCCACTGATACTCGTAATTATGAATTTAAGTGTTTTTTTCTCCCCAAATTTCATGATTACTCACATTTCAGTGATGGCTAATAAAAACTCATAGAAGAAAGAAAGTCGTGAGCAGAGGGGTTATCTAGGATGCTAGGAATGTGACCTTTTGTAATCTAAGTGGGCGTTACATAGGTACGTGCTATCAAGTAATCTGTTAACATGTGGAAATACTTCTCTGTTCCCAAGGCATCAAAATCAGCTCACACAGGCTGAGAGCTAAGATATAACTAACTTCATGACTGAGAGGAGAGCTGGGTGGCCAGAGCCCTGCTCCTTGGAGAGCGAGACAGGGACCACTCCAAATCTGGAATGCAGGACTTGTGTTTCCGCACTTCATGCACTGTGAGACTCCTCTTTGCAGAGCACTGCTTCCCCGTGCCACAGCCTGCGGAGAACTCAGGTGTGCTCTCCTCTGCCTGGGTGTTGCGGTCCAGCTTCTCCACAGATACCTCTCATATCCGCCTTCATATCTGCGATCACTAACACTGTGTGTCCACCTGCAGAACGTCTTTGGGGCAGCTTATCCTTTAAATTGAGGAATTCGCAGTAAGCAAACTGTCCTCTGCCAGAAGTAGGCCTCATGGAGTCAGCTGGAGGCCTGAATCAAAGGAAAATAGGGGCCTCCCCCAGCCACAGGGAGCCTGCCTATATACCTCACTTGCACCATCTTCCCCTCGCACGTCTCAGAATCTCAGACTAAAGCTGCACCCTCAGCTCTCAGCTCCAGCCCTGGGACCACATGGAAGGCTTTGGACTCAATGGCCTCCACGACCATGAGAGTCAATTCTATAAAAAGCACACAGATTCTGTGAGTCAGAAATTGGCCCAGCATCACTGGGTCCTGTGCTTCCAATGGGTTCATGAGGCTGCAGTGTGGTGGTACAGGGGGCTGGAGGGAGATCTGCATCAGGCTCCCTGACACAGTTGATACTAGAACCCAGTCACTAAGGCACTGCTCCAACAAAGGACTCAGTTGTCCCTGACTGTTAGCTAGAGGACACCTTCCATTCCCAGCCACATCATCCTATCCACAGATCGGGTCATGACCTGACATCTTGTGTCATCAGTGTGAGCCCAGCTCAAGGATGAGCAGACAGGAGGAGAGTCAGTCTTCCAGAATCTAGTCTTGGAAGTAAAAGCCCGCCACTTTCAGTGTTAGAAAGAAATGACCAAATCCAGCCTGGTAACACCAGGAGATGAAGACCCTGGGAGCCAGTCAGAGGCTGCTCTTCACACCCTGCAGCCCAATTCCCTGCTTTCCCACATGAATGCAGCTCGCCTGGAAACCTCTTAGATTAACACTAACATGACTCTTCTAGTGGAGGCTGGAGGCATCACCTCACCACTCTTCTGTTTCTACTTCTGGAAAATTCTATCCTCAACCATGGATGTGTGTTTCAAAAGATGCCCGTGACCTCACAAGTGTAACATAAGGGCACCAGTGCATGTGTGTGTGTGTGTGTGTGTGTGTGCCCAGAATCATGATATTTAACATGTGTACGGTCAGTCTGAATGAGCAGTCATAGTGTCATTAGAGGAATTCACCAATCCTATCAGAGAACTGCTCCTCAGGAGTGTGGGTAGTTTGTTTGGGAGTCACGCAGGTCTTACAAGCTGTTGGAAAGAGAACGATGGTCATCCTCATCAAGTTTCTGTTCCTGAAACCACAGTGGTAGAAACACTACTCTGATTTGATTTGAAGGGAAACATTTTCAACCCTCAAGAGAATGTCTGGTTTTAGCTTCTGGGTTCTGTTTCAGGGAGATTTTTCTTTTTTCTTTCTGCCTTCCCTCCCTATTCCATGCAAGTCGGTCCATGTCAAAGAAGATAACACTTAAGGTTGGTTTTCTGTCCAGAACAGGATTTGCATGCTACCTCATCATGAACATATTTTTCTGATTAAAATGAAAAAATGATACTAAATCATATTTGCCCAACAGAGTTTAACAATCCAAATTAAAAGGCAGACATATCTGACTGCCATAGCCCACAGGATTTTTTTCAATCCAGTACAGAAAGAGACAGACAGACTTGTAACATTACTATCATTCAAGGAACAGGCAGGTCAATATGATGCAGCTAATGCTATTTCTATTATTCACGACATTTTCCTTCCTTTTGCTTTTTCTAAGTTTCCTGCTCGCTCTTCTGTCACTTCATTTTTCCAGATGTATGATAGCATTGGCAATGGCCTTGAAGAACAAGCTTAACATCAGATTCAAGCAAATAAAAAAGACATGCATGGGGGCACACACACACACACAGGCGTGCATGTGCACACATGCACACTGATAGCTGTCATCATGCACACAGAAAGGGGAGATAAAGAGAAGAGAGTTCCGTGGCACTGACAACATTAAGAAAGCTGCTGAGGGCCTTCTCTGGCTACAGCAAGGTTTGAGACCGACTTTTGGCAGGGACTACATCTTCGGGAATGCTAAGAAAACATTAAGAGAACTCCAGAATCACCTCTCCCATTGCTTTGGGAACCTTGGCAAGTGGCAAACTATTGTGGACATCACAGGCATGGGGATGGAGGGTAACTACAGAGGTCAGACAACCATTCTCGCAAGTCATCGTGGGGAAGGAAGGGCACTGTGCTAAAACGCCAGCATCAATGCAGCCTCATGGTGATCACCTGCAACAGGGATATTTGGCGTTTGGTTCTCTCTCTCTCTGCCCCTCTCTCCCTTTATTGTGGAAACCCCTCCCTGCTAGAATTGGCAAGCCAGCAGAATAATAGGAGCAATGGGGAAACAGCTCAGCAGCACAGCACCTGCCTGGAAACTGCAAAGTTGTGAGTTCGATACTTGGTACCACAAGAGAGAAAGGAAGAAAGGAAGAAAGGAAGAAAGGAAGAAAGGAAGAAAGGAAGAAAGAAAGAAAGAAAGAAAGAAAGAAAGAAAGAAAGAAAGAAAAGAAAGAAAGAAGAGAAAGAAAGAGAGAGAGGAAGATAAAGAGCAATGGGAAAAATTGGTGACAGTGTGTGACATGAATAGACTTGCTGAAGAATCACTTGTCTAAATTTTAAAACCTTCTTGGTTCCAGCATTATTAAAATCTTTATTCAGTGTACAACCAAGAAGCTGCTTTACGTACAGTCTTGTCTTGGCAATACCTGCTATGAGAATGTTTAAAATAAATTAAGAATTAGAAAACTATGGCTGCAAAGACAACTGGTGCTGGGACACAGTGAAACCAGACCTCCGGCCTCCACCCCTCCAGCACCGCTTCCCACAGACCAGTTCATTACAGTACTTGTTTGACTCCTTTGTATTTCTTTCTGAGAGAATTGTAAAAATAAGATCAGTATGCTAAAGGGGGCAAGTGGGAGAGAAGCTATAACTGGTTCCGTGTATATTAGTTGTTGGGGTGATAGTCACAAAGGCTAGTAACAAAAGAAAGATTAGCAAATTAATTCTTGAAAAAATGCTTAAGGTATCCTGACAGGCCTTAGAAAACTATTTACCTCAATCTAAAACATCCCTGCTAAGTAAGTGCTATGAGAAGAATCAAGATTCAATCATGGAGGCGCTAGCATTAATTGACTACCTTTGAGAAAGGATTTAGTCATAACCATGTGTTGGCATTTTCATAAATGACGGCCATAATTCCATGTTCTTATGCTTTTTGTAATGCACACTAATCCAGTTAAGCAAAAGTAGGTCTATGATGCATTACATTCAACCTAGTGGTAGGGGGACTGGTGCAAAAATTTGTACCAAATGTTTTTTAAAGACCAAACAAGGCCAGGTATGGTGGCACATGCCACCACTCATCCCAGCACTCTGGGGGAATCACAAGTTTGAATCCAGCTCAGGTAAGTAAAAGACTTAGTGACGCTCTGTTTTAAATAAATAATCAAACCCATCCATGAATCAGTTGTCTTATAGGGAGTGTCTTATATCAGCGTGACTGGCCGGAGGAATCTAAGTGCCTAGCCGTCGTGAGAATGATGCAAGCTCACACATCTGGTTACTGGCGGAAAAAGCCTAGAAGCCTGGAAGCACAGAGAACCCTCTTGCTCTGTGTGCCTGAGTGCATGTGAATCCCCTGCGTGTGCCTTCTTCCACAGTGAGCACAGGAAGAGCACCCTCAGGTACCTACCCACAGTTACCTCTGTCAGGAGACGATTTTGACAATCCTGGGAGGATGGCAACTCAGCTCCTCGCATGCCGCGCTGCCCACAATTTAAACTAGAATAAAATGCTTTTAATCTGTGGGAGCAGTGAGCAGTTGCATCTCAGTTCAGGAAGTCTGGGGTGAGCCCTGTCTTTGCTAACTACTGAATTTGAGCAGTTTCCCATCTCACCCTCCTGCCTGGATCGCTGGTCTGTGAAGGAAAGGCCCCGCATCCAGCGAACGCCAAGGTCCTCACCATTCTGATGGCATCACGAGGCTGTCGTCTGCTGATTCTGAGTGTTTGCAAACAAGGCCCGAAAGATAAATGCATCAAAACTCTCTGGAGACTCGAGGCCTGATAGCTCTTCATACAGTCTAGTCTGATGCTTTTCCGAAAGCCAAACATGAGAAAAATCAGTTCACAGGTTATTGTTACAGGTTCTGCTGCGTTACTCTTCTGGAAATAAGACTTCTACATCTCTTTTTTTCTAAGGGTGCTTTTGTGTACATTTATGTCATGCTTTTTCATGGTCATTAAATGCATTCTGTGATTTGAGTCAAAGCATATTCAAGAATCTACCTGGCAATGAAACCAGGCGCATTGCAGCCACTGTTGTGATATTTATCACGGCTGGGGCTCGCAGGACTGCAGAGCTCCATAAAACCCTGGAGGGGTTACCCTCACTTAACCGTGCCCTTCCCTTTCACTCGCTAGCTACTTCTTATTGCAAACAGCTGCTTGGAAACACAAAAACCTTCTTCTTTCAGGGGACATTGCCGGCTCTACAAGTATTTTGTTCATTTTATTTAACAAATAGTTAAGTTTAATCAATTGTCTAATTCCAAAAATAAGCCAACCTGGTACTTCAGGTCACTAGTTCATGAGATTTGCACATCTAAAAGTGCAAGAAGAACCAAATTCAGGAGCACATGGGAAAGGCGAGGAGGGTAGCACTTAGGTCCACGGTCGCATCACCAACTCCTTAAACCACTGGCTTCTGCCCACTGAGCGCTCCTAAGGGCACCGCTGACTGCTTCCAACAAAGGTGCTATGAGTTGCAATCGAAAGCTTATTCCAAACAACCCAGGAAACTGCACTAGCACCAAAGCAAAAGAGGAAAACAAGCATCATATAAACTTTATTAGCACTCTTTACTATGAAATAAACTAGGCTTATACTTCTTTTGGAAGGGGAAATGATGGACACAAAAAATATACCGTATTTTTACTTACTAACATACACTTGTAAAATGCATGGCATGCTGTTTTACAGGCAGTAGCATATAAAATACTTTTTCCAGATGTGGATTCATAATTCTCCAAAGACTATAATACTTATCATAAGATTTATGGAGGATAATTTATTAATCACATTTTTTTTCTTTTAGAGATCTGTTTAGTAAGATGAAAGAACTCAAAAATGTCATTTTAACCAAATGTAGATGGCATAATATCAAGTTACGCCTTTTGTTCAAATTATTTTTAATGACTTTATTTGTTTTATTGCCTCTGCAAGTCAGTACCAACTCGGTGGTAATGATCTCCTCAGGAAATCTCCTAAGATTCTGAAAGTAAAATAGCATGCAGCTATTTTAAAAGCAAAATTAACTGAAGTGTGTGAGTTAATTAATGCTCATTTACATGAGCTACTGAAGCTTATTTTCTCATAAGGTTTAGACGAGAAAAACCTTGCAAAAACTATCGCTCACTGAACCCTCACGCAGTGAAGCCCACTTGTGTCTGAGGTGCCATAAGTAACACGTTGTTAAATAAAGAGCACGGTTCAGACACGGATTCTTTTAATCTGGCTGAGATTATTAAAGAACACAGCTGTGCTAAATCTATATTAAGTGCTTGGGTCACATGAAAAGTCAAAAATCCAAGAGTCCCTGTTTTCGCCATCACTTTACTTGAAGTTTTGCCTGCAGTTTAGCTCTGACGAAGGGAGGGGGGAAAGATGATAGGACAATTTTGGGAAATTCTTTGGTCCTAAGTGATTTAAACTCATTGGTGCCAAGATCACTTGTCCTCTCCTTCCATCCTTTGCAATCCCACTCCTCCTTGGTGAAAGAATTTGCACTAGACAGTGAGTCTCAATAGTTACGAGTGAGCAATCAGCACATAGACTTGCCTTTCTTTTTCCTTTCAGATTCTTGCAACATTTCGTTTTCTCATCTCTAATATCAAGATTTGTTTACATTGCAAAGCTATTGTAAGGATTAAAATAAAACAGTGCTTGCAGGACATTGAGAGCCTGGCTCCTAGTTGTTATTCAACCACCATTCAAAGTGTTCACAGTCTGTGTGTGAGCTGCCTTACAGCCTTCCTGGGTATGTCAACTACGTTGTAGGCTGATGGCAATGGTGACCACAATATCAGAAAGGCCTGGGTTCAGGCGACCTCTTCTCCATGTCTGGTTATCAATGACTAGACAGTCGAGAAAAGGATGAGAGGAGGAAGGGACTAGGGGAGGACTTCAGGCTAGTTGGGTTGGAATGGGTAGAAGAAGGCGAGGTGCCCAGGAGAAAATGCAGGAGCATTTGATATTCCTTTTTATTAATAGATAATAATTGATCATCTTTATGGGGTACAGTTTAAAGTCACACACTTATGCATTGTTTGAAAGTCAATCCAAAGTACTTAGATTATCTTTCATCTCCAACACTTATTATTTCTTTGCAGTAAGAATATCCAAAATCCTCTTTTCTACAATATTGTTCATGATACTCACCTCTGTGTGACAGAAGACTCACACTTAGTCCTCCTTTCTGGCTGTGACCTTGTGCCCATGAGGCAATCTCTCCCCATTGTCCCCTTCTCTCCTTTCCCCTCCCAACTTTCTGGCAACCACTATTCAGCTCACTGGTTCCATGAGCTCAGCTCTTTAGGATTTCACATATGAGTGAAGTCATGTGTTATTTGTCTTCCTGGGTCCTACTTATTTGGCTTCATATTTGATTTCCAGTTCCATCCATGTTGCAGCAAATGACAAGATTGTGTCCTTTTATGGCTGCATAGTATTCCATTATATACACATACCACATATTCATTATCTATTCACCCATCTTGGCAACTGCAGATTTTGACTATAAAGTGCTATAATAAACAGAGGAGTATAGTTATCTTTGTGGCATACTAACATTATTTCCTTTGGATCAATGCCCAGTATGGATCACATGATAGCTCTAGTTTTGATTTCTTGAGAAACCACCACACTGCTTTCCATAATGGCTGTGCAAGTTTACATTTCCACCAACAGCATCTAAGCATTCCCCTTGTAAAAACTTGTCATTTTTTATTATAACCCTTCTAACTAACGTGAGGAGGAAACCTATGACTTACAAAGAGCAGAGATGGAAAATCAAGAACCAAGCTAAGTTTTCGTGCAGATGTAGGGTCTCTCTGGGACTCTTGGAAGCTCTGAGGAAAACCATGTTTAGTATCATCTCCAAATGAGATTTTTCCATCTCTCATGAAGGTCTTCATGGCACCGTCAAACACAGTACTGACTGCAACTGCTTTCCATAAGCCAAGGAAACCACTCCGAGGGGAGAGAGCAGGAAGCAGCCTGCAGGAACAGCCCCCAGCCTCCCACCTCATACATACTGCACAGCAACAAACTCTGACCCCCACAGCTTCCTCTTGAGACAGCTATCCCCCCCATGAGACTAGGGGCTCCTCGAGGAGACAATTATTTGGTTTCCCTGCAGTTATGAGCTAAGTTGGTACTTGGGTAATATCTCTTAAACGGTCTCTTCTCGATCCAAGGACTGGCAGTAATGACAGTTGTCAAAAGCTCACGTTGCCTCTTGCTCATGACCTGCTCCTGACTAGTTCTTCCTCTGGCTGCGTAGGAATTACCACACACACAGCAGGAAGACACAACAGGGGAGGAAAGGACATCCTCAAGTCAACCTGGGGTCCTGAACTGAAGCTTTCTCCCAGGGCTCCTTGTTCAGTCTAACGGCACAACCAGGGAATGCTTTCCTCAGGGAGACATTTGAACCAGTGACCAACAGAACATGAGGAGCTACTCATACCAAACCAGACTCCTGTGTGGTCCTTCTACAGCCAGAGGAAGATCAAGGCAGCAGCAGGCCTGTGCAGGGGAAAATTGCCTGAACCCTCCCGCACAGATGGCTTGTGCCGCAAGATTCCTGTCTCCACCTTACCAAAGAGCAGGAAGCACAGAAGCACCTGTGGGCCTCAGCTAATAAGCTCTCCCACTACCAGGTGTCACTAGGTAGAAAACAAGCCTGTGCCCAGTCCACATGCGACAGCAGACCCTCCCTGCTGGTTGGAGAAGCTCTCCCTGGTTTTCTCTGCTCCCCTAGTGGCACCGCTCAAGGTTTGATGCAACAGCCTAGAATCAACCTGACGTTTCATCCAAGTCACAGCTTCTCATAAGTGAGACCGTGAACATAAATGCACAACCCCAGAGAAGCCATGCTGGTTTACCTCAGGGAAGCAGCAAAGAGGACCTCCTTGGATGAATTGAAATGAGCCACCTGATTACGCCAGTCCCCAAATGCCTCTCCACAGCCCAGTATGCATGCACTACAGAAGTTCAGAAACAGTGGAAAGGTCAAAAATTGGCTGGATCTTTTGTAGGAAGTGGCCTGCTAGCCTTCTCCAGCATAAAACCATCCCAGAAGAGAAACCTGTGACTTTCTTCTTTGGCTAAGTTGGAGCCAGGTGGTGGAAGGCCTTGGACAGCTGCTGGTGAGTCTGCTGCAGACAATGGGTGTAATGAGTAGTAAGCACAGAGGCTCGCCTCCCTTTTTCTAGCTTTGTGTGTATCTGCTTCTGCAGGGAAACACTAGCTTACGCACACGGCACTTAATTTCAGGCAGTGTTCCTACTACTTTGCACATAGTGACTCAATTGCTGCTCATCACCTCCTTGTGCATTATGTCCCATTGTCTGTACTCTCGGTATCCCCATCTTTATAGGTTGAAATGGCATGAAATTGAAAGATGCCCTGGTAAAGAACGTTTTATCCTCCAGTAGGCAGATGTTGTTCAGGCCCAGAATCCCAGAATAAAGGAAGCTAGGTTTCAGCTCGTCTCTGTGGAAATCCAGAGTGTCTAAACTCTGAGACCATAAATGCCATTTAAGTCATTAGTCTCCAAATAACACTGCTGTGCATTCTGTTCTTACCATAAAGTCCAAAAGTCAGCGCAGAGGTGGGGGTGCAGGGCATAAATTCACCATCTGCGACGAAATGTAATCAGACCCGAGGAGTTTCCACTTTGAAGTCTTCCTGAATCTGTGTGGGTGACAGGTCCGAACGTATCACCACCTCTGACAGGTGGCTTTGTTTTTCATTTCAAAGCAGGAGCAGCGAAGGGAAGGGAAGCAGGGAACACATGCACAGGGGAGCTTTGAAGGTGGCCCCCCAAGCTCACAGAGGCACTGAGTTGAGGTCAAAGCTCTGGGGGAACAGAAGCACTGGGACTGCAGTGCCCAGGACGTCATCCTTCCTGGCCACGGCACTGGGGCGGCTACCTCTCCCCAGCTTGGGGCACCACCTGCCTCTGTCCCTAGTCTAGTGGTGGATTTGTCCCACAGATCAGCCAGGACTCCTGGGTGGGGCGTCTACCAGAAAAGGGCGGCAGGCAGAACAGACTTGGGCGGAGAAGCGGCATTTGTCATTTCAGAGAATGACAGCATCTCTGAAGGCTGAAGCCTAGTTACCCTCCAAAGCCTTGAGCCCACAGGCCGCTGGTCAGCACCGGAGCCCAGTCACTCCCTCCATGCCCTGAGCATGATGTCGCAGCTTACTTTGCATGTGGCTGGAGCCCCCCTGCTCTTTATTCAAGATGGCGGAGCAGAGCAGGTCCCCAGGTCTTACCAGTGCAGATCCAGGCAAGCACAGGCGTGTCAGGTCCTGCCCAGGCCTGAGGAGGTCCTTGGAAAAGCCCCAGTGCTACGGATCACCACACCCCACAGCACAAGCCCCCGCCCCCACCAGGCCAGGGGACACAGAGGTCTCCTTCCATGAAGCAAAGCTCTCGAGACCAAAGAATGGTTCCCAGAGGAAGCGGGTCAGGCACGTGGCCCTGTTGGGGACAGAAACAAGCTGCTTTCTGGCTGGGTGACACTGGGGTTGCCTGCAGGCCCAGTGGGCTCCCTCGGGGTGGCATGAGAGTCCTCAGGAGAGGGGCTTAGGGAGCGAGTCTCTTAAAGGGCTGTGTGTTCATAGCTCCCGCTCCTGGGACACAGAGAACACGAAGCAACCGAGGTCCCAAGTAGAGGCCCGGGTTTGGCTGTTTCTTACTGTATCTTGTTTCTGATTATAAACATAGTGAGTGCTCATTACAGAAAGATGAGAGACAGTGGAGAAGCACCAGGAGGAAAGCACAAGTCACCTCAGTCCGACCCCTCTGGATCAACCCCGCGTTTACCAAGTCTTCGTCTAAACTGTGAATATACTTTTCAAAAATAAAAATGTTTTCTCTCTAGCCTGTGTTTCCCCTTAGCAAGTTTACAAGAAACCTTTCCCCTGTCAGTGTGTCTGTAAATCCACAGTCCTGACTCCATGGCCATCAGTTGTGTCCGTGTGTGTGTGTGTGTGTGTGTGTGTGTGTGTGTGCCCATGCGCGCACACACACATTTGTTTACTCTTCTCGTGGAGCACTGGTTTCACTTCATCTTTTTCCACATTTGAAATGCTGAAGTAAATATCTCTGCATACAACATTGTGCAAGTTTCTCATTATATCATTCATATAAATATTTTAAAAACATGACTAAAGAAAAAAAAGGATTTGCTTTCCTGTTGCCAAGGCCTTTGTTACGTATTTTAATTTTGAAGTGACTGAAACGCATTCTGGGTGACTCAGTGGATGCCTTTAGCTCCATAAACACTGGGTGACTGTCCCCTAAGTGTTGGTGGCCCTTCAGGCTGCTCCTGGGGTTCAGTGCTGTCCAATAGTACTTTTTAGTTAACACGCGATGTCATCTCTCAGGCCGGCGCTGGTCACATGATTCTTTTTTCTCTGTTCTTCTCTACTCAGTGTTACAGAAAAGGCTTTCAGAGCAAGGAAAAGGCTGAGAGAGACCTGAGTTTGGATGTCTGTTGCTGTTGTTATTTTGCAACCAGGGACGACTCACCTAATCTCTGTCAGTTCGACTTGAGTTTGTTATTGCTGGGTACCTGCTCAGGACAACCACCCCACCTCATGGTGCTTTTTAAAACAAATAATGAGTTACCAATTTAAAATTCTATTTAAGGTAAATATTGGCATCACTAAATTAATATGAAGCCAAAAACCTTACTCTATTACTGTAGTTTCTGTTTTTAAGGGGAAGTTTCAATCTTCAGTGCCAGTTGCTTATAACATAGCATTAATTCTGAAGAAAAGTTAAGAAAGAAAGGAGCAATATTTAGCATAAGTTTTCCTAAAAGTCAAACCTATGAGGAAAACAGTTGTGTTATTCAGCTCCATGTCACTGTGATAAAATATGTGACATTAACAACTTCAAGGAAGAAAAGTTAATTTTGGCTCACAGTGTCAAAGGTTCAGTCCGTGGTCACTTCTGGTAGGCTTGGGATGAGGCCTAATCATCATGGCAGGGAGTGTATGGTGGAATGGGGCACTGCTCACCTCACCATAGTCAGGACAAAAGGATGAGAGAGCCAGAGAGAGGAAAGGTCCAGGAGTCATCCATACTCCCTGAGACCAATCCCCATGGATCACTCTCTTCAATTAGGCCTAACCTACTATTTCCTCACTGTCCAATACTGCCATCACATTACTGTCCACCGATGGGTTAATCCACTGATGAGGTTAGGACCATCATCATCCAACTACTTCAAAAGTCCATGAGCTCAAAACCATGGCTTCAACATGGTGAGCTTTTGGGGAACATTTCAAATGACAACCATCACCACCTCCCTGTCATTTAGAATTGTGTAATATGCTCTTTTTTGCCAGAAGAAAAGCAAAGACAGAAGCAGAGCTTCTCAGGAGACATTCTGGTTTTGCTGCACATCCCCAGGACGATGGTGACTCACGTGGGTGTAGTACACTTAGAATACCGTACAGTATGACTATAGTAAGAGGTTTTACTCACACAACCTCAAGTAATCCTCCAACAATAATCCCATCTCCCGGAAGTTGCTATTCCCTTTTTAAAAATCAGGAAATCAATACTTTTCAGACTAAACATTTGTAGGTAGCAGAGATGGGATTAAAATCAAATCTGACTGTGTAGCTCAAAATCTTACTATCTCATGACTGAATTAGGTATAACCACTGCCTCTTATGATGTGTGGGGCTAGATCCTTCTGTCTCCCTCTTTTTAACATTTGTATTTATAGAGAGACTCTTGGTTTTAACCACTGATAAAAATGGTCATTCTTACTATGGATAAAAGCAGCATGCATTTTTATATCGTTAACTACAGTTTTGAACATGGATTAAAACTGGAGTTTTTTCCAGTTTTCTGCTCTGTTCCCTCCCATGCCTTTGTGGCCCAAGCAGGAAGGGAATAGCTGGCCTGTGTTTTGCAGTGTTTTTCTGAGAATGACAAACTATCAGTGATTTGGCAAATTCAATGTCTGGGTCAAAACTTACTTGTGTCATACCTCTGGATAAAAAGATTTTGATTAAATAATATCAGCAAAGGAAATGAGATAAAACAGTAGAACTTCTTATTCATGAAAAAGCTATTTTATTAATTAGATGCATAAGTAATGTTCACTGTGATCCAATTCAGTCTACTTTTAAAACCATATCCCATAAACCCTTTACAAATCAAGAACACCTATTGTTCTGATCTGGGTAAAACACTTATTTGGTTTTAGTTTTCTTGCTTTTTTTGTTTTGTTTTGTTTTCTTACTTTCGGCAATTCAGATTCTAGTTTCCTCTTGCCAAAAATGGTCCAGATCTTTGAGATTTCACTATGGTTTTATCTAGGAAAATGTCTCCTCGGAAGAGCCTTCAGGAGAAGTAGTTTTCAGACCTGTGACAGGTGAAGCAGCAGTTGAACTCCTCATGGTGGGAACCGGAATGTGCAGGGAAAGGTCTTCGGAGAGAATTCTGACAGATGAATTTCCACTTGATTTTGCAATCTCCAGGAGCGTTGAGAGCTTTCAGCATGCTGCTCTATGTGATAAATTTTTTAAAAGAGGTGAGAAAATTGACCTGTGGTGCAATGATTCCATCTGTGCCAGGATGTCGCAAACAAGGAGAGATAAATAGTGCAGAGTGACCCTTTGCTATCAGGTTTCCAGGGCAAGGGTGCTAAAGGAAGATTTGACAAGGAGCAGAAGCAGCCTGTGGCAGCCCTTCCCTCCCCACCTGGGGACCCTCCCAGCTACTTGTGGGCACTTTGGCTCCCCTTACACTTTGGCCCTAGAGCCCAAAAATGTCCAGATGTTATGTCAACAGCACCAGTTTCACTGGCTTAAGGACAAATGTCTGCCTCAAAATGCACTAGTTCATTGATGGGACCAACAGAAAGTTCGGGATACTGAGAAAGTGAGTACCGAGATTTTCTGTCTTCTAGCCAGGGTAAATGACTCTTCTCCAAGGCTTGGCTCTGTGTGTTTGCAGAAAAAACATCAACATATGCATCATAAACAGAAGTTATTCCAAGATGTACAAATAAGTAGCCTGTGAGTGCCTCATGGACTCTCCTTTCTTTAGTTTCATTTATTTCTCAGTCCTACAACACACACACACACACACACACACACACACTCCCTCCTGCATGCATAGACACACAACCACACACACACATCTGCACACCTGTGTTACCCACACTTGTCTTCACGATCCCCAAGGTCTCGCCTACCACAGGGGCCTCTGCAGCAGGGGCAGTCCCAAGTAATTCATTATTCTCGTCAGGGATCTCTCGTTTCTCTCAAAAGAACTGGAAGCTCAAGGGCGGGGGATCTAGCTCAGTGGCCTAAGCGCCTGCCTGGCAAGCATGAGGTCATGAGTTCAATTCCTGGTGCCACGCAAAAAAAAAGAAGAAAAAGAAAGAATTGGAAACTCTCAGCCACAGTTCACTCCCTTTCACCATGCCCTGCACTAAGTTGTCACCTAATTAAAACTTTCTGACTCAATTAGTCTGCTTCAGTGTAGAGTAATAGCGTATAGAAATTATTCCTCCTTTGCTGTCCTCCCCATCTGTATCCTTGTCTTAGTCTGTTTTAGACCATTATAGCAAAATGCCTGAGGCTGGGTAACTTATAAAGAAAATAGGTTTATTTAGTTTACAGTTCTGGAGGTTCAAGAGCACAGTGCCAGTGCGGACAGGAGTCCAGAGGCATTCAAGGGAGGAGCCGGCCTCACTCAGAGCAGCCTACTCTTGCTGCTCAGGAAGCCCTGCGACAGCAGGAATGCAATCCTGAGAGTAAAGCACTAATCCCTCCTGAAGACCTAACATGTTTCTCCTAAGACCCACCTCCCAGCACCCCCAGCTGGGACGCAGCTTCCAGGGAACAGGCTCAAAACACACACAGGGCAATGCATCTTCTACCTCTATGCTTTCAGGACCCTGGGGAGTCTCGTGTCAGCCCAGCTGGTGGTGAGGCCAGCACAAAGCCTAGTGCCCTCGACTGTAAAGAAACAGAGTCAGACATGCAGCCCACGAGACCCCCAGGCGTTCCTGTGGTTCTGAGCTTTTCCAAGGCTATTTAAGAATTCCTCAGGTAGCTGTTTCATACATTCATTAGCAACCTTGGAAGGAAGACTTGAAATTAAGCTTTCTGGTCTCCTTCAGCCCTGTAGTTACTTCATACTATCTTGATTATCTGAGCTTTTTTCTCCCCCTGGAAAACATATAGGAAGGGTCTCAGTTACCCTGTGACCTCCTGAAAGGGTTGCAGCACCTCTCAGCTGCCTTCCAAAGCCAGATCTTGGTCCAGCTGCCTCACCCCATCCTGCCTGCTGCCCCCTTCTCCCCTCTGGACCCTCTCAGGAGCATCCCCACCTGCCCCCACCACCCTGACTCAACCAAGAAGGCACTGAGTCCTTCGCAGCTCACCAGCCCTGTGCCCAATCCCGGAAGTTAGCCTTGTGCTGGAAACACAGGATGTCGTTGGTGCTTCCAGGCCAGCCCTTGGTACTCTTGGCCTCCTGTCCTCTGCACATGCCGCTCAGCTGTCCACTTCTTCCCTGATGTGCCCCACAGGCCCAGGCCTCCCCCACTCCAGACCTCAGTGAAGTCTCATTTCAAGGCGACCGGCTGCATCCCAGGCTTCTGCTTTTCACCTACCTACCATGCCAAACTGCCAAGTCTTCAATTGCATTCTTAACTCTATCTCCCCTCCCTGCGACCCTGCCCTGTGGGGACAGAGGGAAAGTCAGCTAGAGAGCCCCAGAGCCATCGACCTGAGGTGCTGT
>RJWT010021018.1:0-17670 GCA_004365215.1 Cuniculus paca | reverse complement strand
AGGCCGCTCCAGGTGAATGAGTGGGGCCCAGGCAGGACCCCAGAGATGACCCGAATGTCCTGAGCCAATGGGGGACAGACACAAACCCCCACCGGGCTACTGGGGAAGTCCCAAGCTGAAAGGCTAGGTAGAATTCGCTGGCCATGCCCCCAACCCAAGTCGGGCCCAGAGCAGCCGCCACTGGGGAGATCCAGGTGAACGGGCGGAGCGCAGGCAGAACCCCAGGGATACCCCAAATGTTCATGGCCGAAGGGAGATGGGCGCAGATTTCTATGGGTCTGGTTGCCTGGTCCCAAGCTGCACAGCTAGGTGGAGTCCGCTGTACTCGCCTCCAACTCAAGCCGGGCCCAGAGCAGCCGCCCCCACACTGCTCCTGGAGAGCGGGGCGGGGGGGTGTGTGTGCAGGCAGGACCCCAGGGATGCCCCAAACATCCGTGGGCAATGCGGGATGGACACAAACTCCCGCTGGTCTCCCCGCGAAGTCCCAAGCCACACAGCCAGGTGGAACTTGCCGGTCACACCCTCAACTCAAGCCAGGTCCAGAGCAGCACCCGCTGGGCCGCCCCAGGCGAAAGGGCGGGGTGAACAGCCTCTCCCTTTGTTGGAGTGCTCTCTGAGCCGAGCCTGTCTCTGCCTTCCCTCTGAGCTCCTTACCAGCAAGTAGCATTTCCCTTTGTCCATTGGAATGCGCTCTGTGCAGAGCCTTCCTCTGCCTTCCCTCTCACTATGTATTTCTTTTATTCTTAGTTGTTTAATATTTTTTATTTTTCTGTTGGGTTCTTAAAATCATTAGGACCTTTTTTTGCCCTATTTTTTGGCAAACGATTTTCCAGCTTGTCATCTGCCTTTAGCTATAATTTATGATTTTTGTTTTATAAATAAGACCACTTAAAACTTTATGCAGTGGCATATATAAATCCCTGTTGGTGTATTTTCACTGGTTTCATTATTAAAATAATATTCATGAGAGTTGTCAGCACCACAATCGAGTTACTTATGTCTAAGCCAAGCAAAATGGAGCTGGAAGGCCATAGAGGAGGGGCTGCCTAGCACATACACCTCTAGTAAGAACTATTCAAGGAATTCCTGAAAACCGCAGTATTCCAGACAAGCTGTTTGCATAAGCACACTTGCCTAACAATGTTCTCTCCACCAATCAGCTAACACTGACCTCTGCTACAAGCCCATATAACCAATGGTCTTTGCTTCAAAATTGCTTACAGGGACTTCTCCCCTTTCTTTCTTCCAAAATAAGCTTCCCCTTGCCCCGGGCTTTTCAAATATGCCTATGGCCTGCCATTGCATGTGTATTCCAGATTGCAGTGCCTCACTATTCCCAAGGACACATGCTTTGGAGAGTGAGTCTGCCACTCAAATGAAGTCAACAGCTTAACCAGAGACCAATTACACCTTCAGTTCTATCTTTTTCCCCCTACAGTGTCATGTCAGTGTCATACATTGAACTTTTCGATCTATTTGGGATTTACTGTGGTATATGGGTGAAGAATGCTTTTGCTTATTTCCACTTAGCATTCGGGTCATGGTTAAAGTTACCCTGCCCCACCGATATGGGCTAATGTAGTTCTGAACGCTGGAGTCTGCCTCAGAGCTGCTTTGTGCCAATTATCTGCCTGCTGAGAAGAGAGCAGACCACACTGTTTTAATCCTAAGAGTGGGCAAGACAATCTAAGTGGGGGGAGTTGCTCTGCATAGTTTTACTACTTTCTACAAATGTGTCTTCAGTTCATCAGGAGAAACATCTCTCCAGCTAGACTTCAGGAAGGGAGTCTGGATCTTTTTGAAGATTTAATCACAGCAGCACCTTGGAGAGAACAGGGAGAGTCCACAGAATATCTAGGGTATGACAATCCCAGTGATGAAACTCCAGCCCCAAGACCTGGCCTATCCCAGGTCATCCTGGGACCCATGCCTCAGAAAAGCCCAGAAGGATAGGTATCAAGGATGGCTACTGCCCTACAAAATGCCCAACAAGAAGGGATCTGATTGGGAGGAACGGGAGCACAAAGATGTGGTGAGTATCATATAAAAAGAATGAGATGTAGCCCTAGGAATCCTCCTTTTAACCCAGGAGTCAGAATTCAATAGCCACTGAAACAAAAGGCCTCATTTCTTCCTGACTTGTGAACTACTTCTTTAAAGTCAATTCTTAAGGAAAAATGTTTTTAGGATGTATCTTGCTAGGAAAAGCAATTGCAAAATTCTTGCTATCAGTTGTTTGGTTTTACTGGAAAGGACCAAAGCATAAAAGCATGTGGATGCCCAGAGGCCCTCACAGGTCTGTGCAGCTGAATGCACACACTGCCATGTGTAAAGGGCTTTCTCCCTTGAAGAAGCAAGCACACGGCTGCTATGGTTCCAGCTACCATGATGAAGGTCCGTATGGTGTGGATCTTAGAGGAAAACATTTAGATTTTTCACACTGCATTAGTTTCCCAGAGCTGCTATAACCAGGTACCAAAAACTAGGTGTCTTAAAACATTAAGAATTTAGAAGTCTGATATTAGGGTGTCAGCAAGATCATGCTCTCTCTGATGGTTCCATGGGGAGAGCCTAGATTGGGTGGCTGGCAAACCTCAGCATTCCTCGGCTCATTGGTGCACTGTTCTACCTTCTGCCTCTGTCTGCACTGGCTGTCTTTATTATGAGCATGTGTCCACACCGTCTTCTCTCAGTGTCTCTTTCCCTCTGCTTATAAGGAAACCAAACATACCAGGTTACAATCTACCCTAACAACCTCATTTTAACTGTATTACAACTGCTAAGACCCTAATTCCAAATAAGGTCACATTCAAAGGTCTGTCATATCTCTGGGATGACAATTCAATCTGTAACACACATTAACCAACCTTGTTCACTAAAGTCATTGCATAAATCAGTAGCTCCGTGTCAACTCCATCTTTCTCCTCCAGGATTTCCATGATATTTGTCCAGGGTTTGATGCCTGTGATTAAAGTAAAAATCGTTAGAAACAGACATTCCACAACACTTTGTATTCAATTCGGATCATAGTTAATCCAAGGATATATCATCCAGTGATGGCACTGTCTTTCAGTTATCAAGTTTCCAAGTGCAATGACAACCTGAGGGTGGACTTGCACATGCTAATGAAGATTGTTCCCTAGCAGCCAACCCTCCACCACGTCATCCTTGTCCTCTTCGGCATCAGGACATCTATGTACTCGCTTTATAGTAAATATGTAATTTTTTAAAAATACATTTATATGCAACTTTTTGGGACACACAATTCAGAGTGGGAAAACTCTTCGTAATTATTCTTTGAGTGTCCATCAGCATATAGGGAAAAGGATGTGGAGGATCTTCATGCCTTGTAGCACTGACTCTAAGTGGTAACAGTGACATACCATCTAGCAATGATGTCAAGAACAAAAAAAAAAATATTACCTCTATTCCATCAGGGTAGAAACATTCTCTAAACATCAGCTAGGTACAAAGTCTAGTGGGCAGCTGCCCTCGCCAGCTTTAAAATCTAATGAAGTAGTTAGACACAGAGCAAAGAGCCACAGAGCCAAGAGCTGAGAAGTGGCAGAAGCGTTAGGCTAAGTCCACCACTCAGTGAAGAAGGTTCCTTGTGTTAGGGATGGCTGCAGAAAGCTTAGGATAAGAGGTGGCTCTGCAGGTGAGGCCCTTTGTGGGTATCCCCAGACCCCAGGAGGAGGTTGGAAAATGCTTTGTACTCAGACCATCAGGCTAAGGGCAAGGCTACAAAGGAGGAACCACCCCCTGACATGGTTTCTCATGCCTGAGGTAAGTGCTTGAAGTAAAGTAAGCATTGCCCTACCCTTGGCTTGATGGTTTGAAACCAGCTTTCCTTTCTTTATAAGTGTCTCAAAAGAATATTGCTTATTTTTGCCTGATAAAAGCAAATTTTGAATTAATCTAAATAGAGTAGTTCCCAAGTGCCGACCCTTCAGTGGATTATGTCAGAGCTGGTCCTGGGCTTCAGATAAAAGTTCCTAAGGGTAGAGACAGTATCTATCTTGTTCATTTCTGTGCTCTTAGCATAGTGCCTGGTGCATAGTATGTGCTCACTAAAATTGTGCCAAATAATAATGGGCTGTAGATCTCTGAGAGGGTCTGATGTGGGTTAAACTAGAACAGTTTTAAAAGAAACAGAAGGTAGATGTACACAGTAAGAAAAGGAGAGAAGATGAGAAGATTAAATAATAGAACCCTGAATAAGATGTGAAAGACACAGATGTGGTCTCATGGAGAGCACCACTGGTTCTCCCACGTGAACACAAAGTCTTATCCTTTGGCTGAGTCCCAGTCAGTCAGAAGCAAGCAATCTTCTATGATCCTTTGTCACTGAACACAAAGACATGCTCCTTCCCCAGCTAATGGCCACGTTATCTCCTGCCTATTTAATGTCAGGCTCATTTGAAGTCCACCCCAGTGTAACTGCTCTTGGAAGCCCAGCAAAGTAACTATTTCAGCCCTCAAGACATGGAAGGATGTGGTCAGGAGACCTCTGGGAACCGCCCCTGTGCAGTAGGAGAGGAAGCTTCCATCCTTTACACAGGGCACCCAAGCTCGGCATAAAGCACAGGTACTAGGATCAGCACGCAGGGCAGAAAGCACTGGGGCTGAGCATTTTTAAACTGCTTCTGGTTGCTTCTCTAAAGCCCAAGTGCCCAAGAAGATCTGAGAAATGGAAAGCAAGAAGCACAGGCGGGCAGCCCAGAGGGAAGGCAGCAGCCAGACTACATCCTCCCACGCCCATACACACACAGGCACATGTGTGCACAATCTAATCCACTGTGATTAAAACACCCAAACACTGACTTAATTTAATTGAAAAATGTGTTCTTCAGCTGTGATACCTGACTGTCTTATTATTGTTTAAGGTTTCCGGATCTGGAAATGTGCACATATTGATACACTGCTGGGATGAACATTCACTCTCTGTCTTAAGATCAGAAAACGAAAATAGAAGAATAAAGGTGAAGAGGATTAACACAAATAGTTCTGTCAGGGCTCTGGCAAGGCCTGTGTTAAGCACTGTATTTTCAACCCTCTAGGAGCTGCTTCCTATCAGACTTAGCGGCCTGGGTCCTGTCCCTAATCTTCACTGGCTCCCCACTTCCATCATGTATGGGGGGGGGGCGGTCCTTGTAGTAGAATCACAAACCACGTGACCCCAACCCTTCACATAACAGAGAAGGGTTGAATGAAGTCAGTGGAATGAAGTCTGGTTTAGAAGACCTCCCCTGTAAAACGGTGTGCTAATACCTACCTTACAGGATCACTACAAGATGTCATTAAGACAAAGCACTTCGGATTTACTCTTTAGCACTGATGAACACATTGGAAGACAATACTTAGTCACCATCCTCTGTCTCTCTCCAACTCTACTTCCCCCCAACCTACTACCCAAACACTGGAGTACAGGCTCTATCAGGGCCTGATGCTTTCTATGTTTCCAAGCACATAGATGATACCTGAATACTTGTCCAATGAATGAACGGTATATGAGAAATGCTTAGTGCCATGTCCTTACATAAGGGGCACTTAAACATCAGCAAGTGTGACTATAATGGTGGCCTACGGTGACATCACACCCACCTAAGGGAGGGCAGTCCTCTCTCACCACCAAACCACAGTGCCTCTCTCTCAACCCAAATAAAAACCCACACAATAAGCAGCTCAAGCCTGTGTCTCCCTTACTGTCCTCCTAAATACATGAACTAAACCTAAAGGAAAGTAAGACATTTAACATAATGCCTCTACATGAGTTGGTCTAACTCTCAAACAGAAGCTCCTCACAGCACACTCCACATCTTTCTATGAAATGGATCAACTCCCCATAGAGACATTTCTGCTTAAAGGATAGTGAGATGGAGCTGGAGCTCTGCCAACCTCTGGCTTCCACCACACTTCACCGAGACAGGATTACTTGAAAGGACGGCTAGACTTCTCCCGTGTTAATCATGTGTGGTACACATGTTTAAGAATTATGTCATATCTCATCACTTTATATTCAAATGGAAAATAAAACTTCAAAAGCTGTGCTGAACCAAATTAGTGAGACCCAAAACTTGTGACTGAAATTTCACAATGAGTTATCTTGTCTGGTCCTTTACCTCACCCTATGGGAGAAGCAAACCCTAGGGTTAGAGGGAGGGTCCCACTGCCCAGGGAGTGGTGGACTTTCAACCAGCTTCCATCAAGCACTTCAGGGTAGACCTCAAGGTAGACCTCAAGGAAAGCATGGTAAGATGATAAAGTGAAACTCTATCAAGGGCATCCATAAGTCTTGCTGTCTGTCTTTTTTCTACCTACCAGGCTCTGTCCACCAGAAAGAGAAAGCGACTTGAAGATGCGAACAAAAGAGAAAAGGATCCAGGGATCTGAGCAGACAGGTGCAATGCCATGTTGGGCCCAGGGACTAATCAAGTCCACTTTTTCATTGCAGCTCCTGTGCCAAAGTACTGCCTGGGTCAAGTGGCGCATTTAAAAGTTCCCTTCATTCATAAATTACTAACTGTGATGACCTTTGATCCCTTCAGTTTTACCCCCGCTCTCTAAGTGGCTCACTTTGGCCTACACTGCAGGACAAAGCCCTCTGGTTAACTGAAGGGTAGCCATGCATGATGTTTGTAAAACAACCCAGGGAATTCATTCTGGAGTGACTTCATTTGCTTTAGGTGGTAATGATTTTTGAGGACTCATAGTTTTTTCTGTTGGTTTTATTTGCTGATTCCTTAAATTTGAGTTTTTCTTCCCTATTTAAAAAGAGAGTGAGCTGTCTACACTTAATGTGCCATTCACCCCTGCTAAGTAATGAAACTAAAACCACTCTGAGGAGTAAAATTTATGGCTTATTTGTAAATGTGTGCACACATGGACATGCTTGGTTTGCTCTCGGTCACCTCTGGCACCTGGAGCTGCTCTGTAACCCAGCTGTGAGGGACTGGAGAGCTGCTTCTAACCCCACTAAGTAGAAACACAGCTGGAATTTATGTTGCCTTCTGCAGAATACCATGACATATTTATATGTTTAATTTCATCATAGGATTCTGGAATGATTTTACTAGCAGTAAAATAGGATGATGTTATATGTATGCATTATAAAATCACAGCCAAGACCACACATGTCCATAAAGAAACATATTACTGAGCTATGCATGATAAGCTATTTCTGAGTTTTTCCATGAGTGCTATATTCCCTTTCTGTTGTAGCTGCTAGTGTGCAGTAGCAGACAGACGAAAGCAGTTGCCAAAAGTTTAAGAAATTTTATAGGCAAAAATCATGAAGCTAAGAAAACAATCCATTAGCTGTTCTGTTTTTTAATTTTGACTAATTGAGAAAAGATGGCTATCATTTTTGTCTCATGGAGAGATTCAGTACAGCAGAGTGCCTCCGGCTAGGAGCTATGATTGAGTCTTGGATGTGGGGGTACAAGGCCTTGCATTCACGGTAAGATCATTCCCACCCCATGGAACATACCCTTTATGAAATATGAAACACGCCACTCCACAGAGCCGAACGAGAAACCCAAGGTTATGAAAGGGCTCCTGCTCTAACGTGGCTCTCATGGCATGGGCCCTTGGGGTTACTTGAAATTTAGGACAAAGAAGCTGACAAAGAGCCTATTAGTTGTCCTAAAGTAATCCCCAGAGTTGGGACTGGAATGTAAATCCTCTAAGGATGAATGGCAATAACTGTCTTCTTTTTTTTTTTTTTTTCCAAATACCTACCTTCAGCCTTAACATGTTCCCGGTGGTTTGAACCCCCAGTGGTACATCATGACTGTCCCATTGGGTGTCACAGGACAGCCCTCCTGGTGGTACAAGCTTCCTGATAGCCCAGGTGAGCACATACCACTGATAGTACAAGCTGCCCAATGGGATAGTCATGCATGTATGACCCCACTGAGAATGTGTTAAACCTAACTGATTGGTTTGGTTTTGGGAAAGTTAGACATGGTTTCTGAGCCATTAGTCATCCTCATGTGGGATTATCAGTTGGTCCCATGTCCTGCTTTTGGTAAGAAGTCTTTTCCTGTCTGGCACCAGATGGCAACATACTTGGTACAGAGAAACTCTTCCTGGTTTGGGATCCTCCTTCCAGACTCACAGCCCTGAACCATGCACTAGGCTCTGTCTCCTTCACATACACCCCTGCAAGGGCTTGGGTCCAGCCCTCTCTGGAATCCACCGTACCTGGGGTGACATCTGCCTGCATGTTCATGGCAAAGGAGCCCAGTTTATGATCCTGGATGGCTTTCAGAGTAACGAGTAAGCTAGTTCCCTTTGCATTTGCACTGAGTATCAGAAGTGGGGGGTGGTCTCCGAGCAACTGTGACTCAGAAATACCACCAATTTGAATCAAGAGTGTTACTGAAGTGCCCCATTTCTTCTTCACAGGTACATCTACACGGGTTGGGCATCAGTGTGCACACAGACACATGTGCATTCACCCAACTCTAGTCAATATCATCTTTGTTTCTTGAAACAAATCATGACTTTTTTTTGGTGGGGGGTGTACACAATACAGATTGAACCCAGGGAGTATTGAGATATACCCTTTTCCCTCCTCTTCCTTTTTGGGGGGTTGTTGTGTGCTATTTGAGACAGGGTTTCAATAAATTGCCCAGACTGGTTTTGAATTTCCAATCCTCCTACCTCAGCCTCCAGAACAGCTGGGATTATAGGTGTGGACCACTAAGCCTGATTAAAAGTGATTTTAGGTATTCTTCTTTACATTGGTTTTTCCAAATTTTCTACAGCAGTATTATTGTTATAATCATGAAAAGAAAAAAATGAGTGAAAGTTTTGTTCTTCCTTTGGTCTTTATAAAAATGGCATTAGTAATTATTGAGTTCTCTTCAGGAGGACAATTAAAAGACCAAAAAAAAGAACAGTTCCTAGCATTTTAGGCTCAGCTTTCACACTCTTCCAGGGGCTACCCGGCATGTTACACTGTAGCCCAGATTCACAGCTCACACTTCTCCACATGTGTGCCATGCCTGCCTGCTCTGGGGACCTGGGAACTGAGGCAGAGAACCTGCCTGTGAGCAGGGCACATGCCTGCGGACAGACAGATAATGACAACATAGGAGAAAAGAGACACACACAGAGGCTCTGAGAGCACATGAGACAGACCAGGTGGGAGAAGGGAACAGCAGGTTGTCCCATAAGTCAGGTGAAGAATTTGGTTGGATTTCATGCTGTGGGCACCAGGGAGTTGTTGGCAGGTTTGAGATGGGGTTTGATGTTGTGACCATATTTGGAGTTTAGAAGAATCTTCTAACTGTACTTAAGGGTGGCAAAGGGACACCAGGTGAGAGACAATGAGAGTAAGGCAGGGAATGGCCTGGAGAGAAGGGGAGAAGCTCAAGGAACAGCTAAGAGTACGAATCAATGAAGTGCATAGGGGAGAGGGGAAGAAGGAACTAAAGCGACCTGGACCAGACAGGAAAAAGTGAGAAGGAGCCATCTCTCTGCAGTTTCAGCAGTGCAGGCTGGCAGAGGATAAAGACGAGCACAGTACAGGGTCTCCTCTTGCCTGGGTAGGTTCACACATGCCTTTCCTTCATCATCACACCACATTCCAGCCCTGAACTCTGCACACTCGCTCTCCTGAAACATGGTCTCCTGTAGCTAGATGTCCATGCCCATGGAATTCTGTTCATCTTTCACTCGGTTTCCAACATGTCAGACCAGGCAGCCTCCCTACCTCAGGCCTTTTACACCTTGATGACATAAGGGGTGGGGACTGCTCACCTCTCTTGGTGTCAACAGCAGAGACAGCCTGAACGAGAAGAGGTGCATTGGACTCCGAGTACTCCACAAAGACGAGCAGCAGCTTCAGGGCCGTCTTCACCACCAGGCGGAACTGGAGAACAGACAAAACCATCAGGAAGCTGAAAATGTGGCCTCATCCTCCTGAGCGCAGCATCGTGCTAACTGTAGCTGCAGGCAGCACTCACAGGGACCTTGAGTGCCCTCTTAGCAATTATGCACATTCCTTATTAGGTCCCCACTAACCCCTCATTACAACCCTCAGAAGGCAGGTACTAATAATCTCCCCATTGTGCAGATCAAGAAGCTGAGGCACAAAGTACCCTGTCCAGGGTCATGCAGCTAGTAAGACACAGAACCAAAACTGGAAAGCAAAGCATTAGGCTCCAGAGCTCACACCTAGGAGGATCCCAACACACAAGGCAGTGATGCTCAGTGAATTTCTTCATTTTACTCCAACAACAACCCTGGGAGGTAGGCACAGTTATAGCTCTTATTTTTCCGGTGAGGGAACAGGCACACCACTTTAAATGACTTCCTTTGGGTCACAAATAGCTCACTGGGATAGACAGGAAGCTGAGCCAAGTTCCCCCAACCTCCTTTTTTGGTACAGAAAATTGACTCCAGGACCTTTGCACTGCATCACCAGACTTTATTTTTAAAATTTTGAGACAGGGTCTCACTACATCATTTAATTGCCCAGACTTATCTCGAACTTGCAATCCTTCTCCCTTAGCTTCCCAGAGTGCTGGATTGGAAGGCATACGTCACCATTCCCAGCTGAGTTCTCCACTCTTAAAACCAGGCAAAGAAGGCTGCCTGGGGTTTGGAATCCACATTCCCTGGGCCCAGGGATCAGCATTTGTAAGGGGCCACACAGCCCAGGAGCTTCTTCATACAGATGGAACTTGCATTCCAAGAAGCCACAGGTCACTCACCTAGAGAAGATCCCACACCTATTATAGTTTGTGTCTAGATGTTTCCCCAAAGCCTCATGCTGTCACAGGTGGGCCTTTTCAGAGATGGCAGGATCTACAGTGTGATGCTGAGACTGATTCACAGTGCAATGCTAGGATTAAGCATGCCCCACTCTGGGTGAGTGGTACCTGCCCTAGGAGTAGCTTGGATAGGATATAAGGGACAGAAAGAGGGCAGCTTGCTGCCATTGCTGCTTGCTTCTCACTACTTCATTGCTGTGCTGCCTTCCTGCCTTCTGCCCACCATGAACTACTTCTTCTCTGTGATGCTCCTCTGCCATGACACCTTGCCTTTGAGCCAGGCAACTATGAACTGAAAGCTCTACAAACTGGGAGCTACAATAAACCTTTCCTCCTTTAACCTTGGGTGTCAGATAATTTTGTCTCAGCAATGAGAAAAGTAACTAAGACACCTCCCAATGGAAACTGTCATAGACTCCTAGTCCCTGGGGCTGTGGGAACCTTGGAGGGGGGAGTTCCAGATTGGTCCTCTCCTCCCCTGAGATGCTGCTGCAACCCCCTGCCCACAATCTCTCTTCCCTTGACCCTGCTTTCTTCCAAGAATATCCTCTTCAAGGAACTCAGACACAAAATATATGCCAATAACAGGTTCACATCATGCATCTAAGAAACCACAATTCTGCTTTGGGCTGCCCATGCCATCCCAATCTGTTGGTATGTTGGTGCCCACCTCCATGGTGGCAAGCTCTTTCGAGGAAGAGAGGGTTTACCTGCACTGTTTCTCCATGACCTACAACTGTACTTGGCCCAGAGTGGGCTTGGAGATGATTGCTCAGTTAACAAATCCATCAGTTAGTGGCCAGGTCAATCAGTTCATTACCCCTGGCCCACCCCACCAAGCTTCCCTTGCCATATTGTGGTTGAATCAGCTCTAGCTTCTTAATTTGTTCTGCAGCCAGAGGAAGACCCATGCTTCTCAGAGGCATCTACTCACTAATGTGTAGACTTTACAAGTAACTTGGGGGAACCCAAGCCAGGGACTACATTGTATTATCCATAGGGAACAGCTTAAAACATCACCAACCCCAAGCCTTTTCTGCAAAATCATGTAACATTTCTACCCCTTTGTCCTTTCCTTTGCTGTTATAGGTCTAGCAAACTACCTGTTTTTTCCTTGAGCCCATGTCTCTCTCCAGCAGGTTCTCAACCCTGGTTCTCAGCTTCTATTTACTGGAAAACTTGTCCAAAGACTTGCTATGGCCCCTGGCCCTACCTCCCATTGACTTCCCAGCCCAGTCTAATAAGACTTCTACCCCACCATCTTTTACTCTTGTCAAGGTTGACAGTGGCCTCCATGTTGTCAGATCCACTGGTCACCTCTCCGTGCCCATTTATCTCAACTCTCAGAAGCACATCACACAGTCAACTGCTTCCTCCAGAGACAACTTCCTCTCCCTCTCAGTCGAGGCAACTAGTCTTCTCCCTGAGGGGCCAGCCCTTCACTGCACTGACTCCTTGCAGCCATGTCCAGCCTGCAGCCCATTGTTTTTTAGCCCTCAGGATTTTTTTTTTGAGTGAAGAGGAATTGTCTTGGACCAAATAGAAAACGTTTAATGTAGTTAATGTAAATAAATATCAAAACTTCCTTTTTAAATATTTTTATTATAACATTTTTAAAAATGGTGGGCCACAGGTTGAACACACCTGATAGTGTAATCAGTCTCAGTGTAGAATGTCTCAGTGTCTGTCTCTGATCTCTTTGGTTCTTTTTCTGCACATACTCTGAGCAGGTTTATCCAGTCCCTGGGTTTTTAATGTCTACCTAATACAAGATGCAAGATTTCACTCTCTACACCTGACCAAACTCTTGAGTGGAATGGTCATATAACCTCTCAGATGCTAACAGGCACATCAGATTCACTATAGTTAAGACAGAATTCTCAATTTTTGTTCATGAGCCCTCTGCTCCACCTGCCACACATTGCCTGGCCTGTTCCCTCTATAAGCTCCACCTCAGTGCATGTCACAGTCCTTCACTGAGTACCTAACAGAATCACTGGTGCTTCTCGCCCTGTCCTCAAAGTCAGCCCATCTCCCAGTGCTGTCAGAGCATCCTTCATGATCTGTCCTGAACCTCCTCTCATCTCCATTCTAACTAGGGCCACCACAATGGCCTCCTAGTGCCTCTACATTGTACCCCTGAAGTCCATACTGCAGCCAGAGTGACCACTGCACCCTCCTGCTCTCCACCCTCCCTCTCCTGCCCTGTGGGCTCCAACCATAGGCTGACTCCTCAGCTGTGTGAGTTTTTTCACATACAATGGCTTGCTCATGATTCAGGATCTCTTCATTGGGTCTTCTCTACCTTATGAATCAGAGCTGAGAAATCTCCTTCATGGAAATGCCTTCCTGGCTGCTTCATCTGAAGGAGCCCGCAGCCACTGACATATCACTATTTCATTCTCTTCACATCCTTGGTCATGACCTGAAATTGCTGTAGTTGTCCATCCCTCAGTATCCATGGAGGATAGGTTCCACGGATATAAAAAGCCATGAATGCTCAAGTCCCTTAGATAAGATGGTGTAGAGTTTACAAATAACCTACACAAACCCTCTGGTATACTTTAAATCATCTCTAAAGTACTAATAATACCTAGCGCAATGTAAATTCAATGTTAATAATTTTTATTGTAGAGTTTAGGGAATAATGACAAGAAAAAACTGTGCATGTTTAGCACAGACACATTTGTTTCCAGATATTTCCGATCCATTCTTGGGTGACATCCCAATGTAGACTCTGAAGATATGGAAGTTGACTGGCCACACATTTGTTTGACTGCTGATTTCAACTAAGAACAGAAACTACATGACAACAGACATGTGGCTTCATCCGAGGAAGGAGTAGCTGCTCAACCAATGTGGTGCATGAAAGGTAGGGCGTCGCGTCCTGACTGAAGAGTTTCTTTCCAACCCGCTGCCCTAGATCTTGTGTGGAGCAAGTTGTCTCTGCCCCAGCGACCACTTTTCATCCCCCCACAGCTCCGGCCAAGCCAAGGCCCCTCCACAGTTAGTTGGAGGCAAACAGTGTCATGAGCTTCCAACTCCATGGCCATGCCCTCTCCACATAGTAATCTGAGGGCTTTGGAGGGCTCTGAACTTTTCAAGGGTTGCTACTCTCATAATTCAAGTCCCACAATTGCTCCCCTGCTTCCCGCCCTGCAACAGACTACATTCCAGAGAATTTTCTTAACAACTACAAAGTTGGGGGTAGAAGGGGAAGGTCTGGCATAATGAGCTATTCTTTATACATTCAGAGCTAGAGAAATTTCTTCAAGTAAATAAAAACCTAGCAAGTCCAGGCTTGGCAACTTCCTTAGTGGGTAGACTATTATTATGTGGTTTAAGTCTTCTAAATGCCTTCCTGGGAAAGAACCTGGCTTGAGCCCAGCCCCACCTCCCCTATTAGCTGGTCTCAGCTGGGGCCCTTTTCTGCTCATCTCAGAAAGATTCCTTGGGCACATCCAACACAGCCTTGGGGACCCAGAATCACCACTGTTCCTTAGGAGACTCTGTAATGAAGAAACCACTTTTCTAGCAAACTATTCCTTTTCTATTGGTCTCAACATCCCCATTCATGTCTTCTCCTCTGTTGTAAAGACTCTCTATGAAGTTCTTTTGGCACTGTAATTTTATTTTATTTTTTAAATCCCCAAACTCTTAAGATTCATAATTTTAGGTTTCTATGAATTTGGCTTCTATTGAGTCCAAGTTTATGTATTTTGGGAAGCTTTACTATGTAAATTAATAACAAACATTAGATAAAGTGCTTTAGAAAGAGGAGCCTCAGAATGTCCACTGTGTGGAAATGCTTGCAACTAATTGCAAACATATCTAATTACTCATCAAAATATATCCAGGGAGCTTCTCTTCAGAAATTTCTTAATAGCTTTAGAACATAGATTTGAAAGTAACAAAAGTACACTGCCTCAAAAGAAGTTTACAACAAACCCTCATTCATCTAGAAATTGCTCAATTTTATGTCCTCGTGCATCTGGAATAAGACTTGCAAACCTTGGAACAGCCACCGTGGATGTCGCACACCCATTCCTCCAAGTCTAAACATGCTGTTCTTCCCGAAGCTCTTAACAATCCACTCTTGGTGCCCCTTCTGCTTATCTGAGATCCAGATGAACAGGAGGAGCTGTTGAGAACCCAGCCTACATCTGCTGAAGGAGGCGATCCTGGGAGGGGAGTGATGGAGCAGGAGGGCAGCAAGAGCAAGCTGCATGAATGAGGAGGGTGGAAGGAAGCTGCACCGATGCCAGGGCACACATGACTGCATGGCTCACATGTGATGGCTTCTCAGAAAAGTCACATCAGCCAAGTGTCATGTCAACTTGCATTGTCTGATTCTCACCTTTTCCTGCTATCTTTTCACATTCTAATGAAAGGTTTGACTGCAGTGATCTACAGGCGCATGCACCTGACAATGGGTCCAGCCCCAAGAGAAAATCAGTAAGAACAGATGCTCACTGTAAGAGCACCTGATGCCAGGGGAAGATACAGCAGTCATAAAACAATTAAATGGAGCTGCAGACAACAAAGAGTCTGAACTGGTGGTTCAAAGACCAACAGGCTGATGTGGAAGAGCAAATTTCCAATCCTCAGAGGTTCTGCCTGGCAGCCTGCCATGGCTGAGTTGTAGAAGGAATTCAGAGCCTGGATGGGGTGGATTGGCTAACCCCATTTAAGTTCCCTCCCAATGCAATGGTCTCTGCTTCCAGTTTCAACATCAGGAGCACCTTCCAGATGCCCAGCACCCAGTGATGTTCTATGGGGGGGTAATGACGCCATAGCCCTGCTTTAAGGAAATGACCACCCAGGTGCTGAAAGAGATCTCAGACCACTAGCACACTGCGAATTGAGAGCATTTCTCATGCTACAGACCCACCTAGCAAATGCCAACACAGAGTATTCCTTCAGTAGCAAGGATAGTAGTCAGGGAAAATTAGAGCTGGACCCAGGCAGCCTTTGCTGGTTCCCATAGGGTATAGAGCTGGGTGCCAGCCTTTGGGCTCCTGCTTACACAAATAATCCCACTTCCTTCAGGTTGGAGGAAATACGCCAGGGCTCTAGGTTCTGCCTTTGGGCCTTGCTGCCTATATTTTACTTATATTTTAGGGAATATTACTATTTCATTTCAACTATCCTATTATAATAAAATTGTGCTTTATGTTGTTCTAAAACACTGTTACATCACAGCATATAATAGTAATCTGAGACAATCCCCTTGTAACAGGAGAGTTCAGAGGAGAGGAGCTGGCAGTGGCTGTGCATTACTGCACACTTCATAATAATCTAGCACATTTTGGAGTTGACAGGGCTGAGTTTTGCTTTCTGTTGCAGCTATCATTTTGCACTGTCCACAGAAAACAAAGGCTACGAGGCTTCAGAGAAACAGAGATGCCTGCTGACACAGGAAAGGACCATTACCAGGTTGAGCCTCCATATTCCACGAATAACTAGGGGTTCCCACGTCACCTCCACTTCAGGGAGGCTGGGCCAGAGGGAGGGGTAGCCGGATGCTGCCCATACAGTGCTTTGTGGTTGCTGTTCTATTTTCTGGGTTAACCTACAGGGAAAATGTGGAGTGAGACCATTCAGAACGTGGGTATCCAGGTTTCACATAAAATATAATCATCAGATGTTTAGGAAAGGAATAGAAGAGTTTCCCAATACTTTTGTACTTAAAACAAACTGGCACTCCCTTCATGTTTTACTGTACTTAGGGAAACAAAAGATCTACCCTGAGTAGGTCAAATATGCTGTTCATTAAGCAGAAATAAAAGTATTCCCAAAAAAACCAAATTCCTAACTCCTCCTCTAAAAATTCAACAACCATAAAAAGAAAACAACTTTCAAACCTCAGGATTTAAATTACAAAAGGGGTTAGAAAATCATGTTTGATTTTGTTTCACTTCTTCTAACAGCATAAACACATGTTATATAAATGGACACTGGTTATTAGAGCTGAATTAGAAATTGCTAAGATAAAGATCTACAAAGCTTTGCTACATTGGTTGCACATTTACCAGCACCTTACAGTAAGTATACTGGGTATTAAAACATTCTAGCAATTTAAGATACATATTTTTAAGATATGTGAAATATCTTAATCCTATACCGTACACTGAAACTCAGAGTTTCTAATGAAGCAATTTAGACTGGGCCTTAAGGCCTTTGTACCTAATCATCAAATAGCTCAACAAAAATCTCAGGCTCCAACTGTCTCCTTTCCCAACTTCTAATAAGTTGTCTAAACATGACATGGATCTTCTCAAAAATAAACCACAGGCCCCAATGTATTTCCTAGGTATAGGACGCTGGGCCTTGGCTTGGAGGTGTCCATGGGGCAGCGCAGTGATCATAGTTGGCACATTTGCCAGGACAAGAAGTCATCTGCAACTAACCTATGTGTTCTGGCTCCAGAACCTGATGGCCAGCTGCTTATAACTCATGTAACTTCCAAATTTATGATTAGTGCAGTAGCCAAGTATGAGCCTAGAAAGCCCTTAAATTACTAATTAGTGAATAGGAAATCTTGCAGAACACACAATCCAAAATAATTAAGTTAAATAACAAAATAAATAATGCTACAAGTTAACATTTTCTTTTGTTAAGTTAAAATTATGGGGCTTAGCTGGAGCTTTACTTAAAGCAAAGTGAACAGATGGAGGGAGGGGAAAGGAGAGATAAAAAAGAACTGAAATCTACTGTGTACATGTACCAACTCCCCATGATGAATGTAGCCAGGTACTGCAAACAGGTACTCATAAAAAAAAATTAAAATTTTAAAAAGAGTGCAGGGCCAGGGATATAGCTCAACAGCACAGGTGCCTGCGTGGCAAGCACAAGGTCCTGAGTTTGATTCCCAGTACCCTCCCCC
>RJWT010021017.1:0-17748 GCA_004365215.1 Cuniculus paca | reverse complement strand
ATGTGGCTGTCCCCCACTACTTAGGAGGTGGAGGCAGGAAGATTGGAGGTTCAAGGCAAGCCTGGGCAACTTAGTGAGACCCTGTCTCAGAAGATAAAAAGGGCTGGGATGTAACCCAGTGAGGCCCTGGGTTCTAGCCCTAGTACTTAAAAAAAAAAAAAAATTGGGTAGCAGATTGTATTCATTACCCAGGGATGAATGCTGCCAGTAGAGGCAGTCCTTGTATTAGCTTACTCCCTGCCTCTCCTGCTCTGCTCTACCTACTCTGCTCAATAAATTGTTCTGAGTATTTGGGACTTGGAAAGAGCCCAAGAAAAGCCTGAGGGACAAGTTCATTTCCGGAATGCAGAAAATATTTTTAAAGTTAGAATTTTAGCATGATCTGAACTAATGTTCTTTCCCCTAATTTGAAAAGGAAATTAACTATTATAATCTCTTGCATCCCAAACCAGATATTAAGTAAAAGAACGTTTCCTCTTACGGAGTTTAAGACTTTTGTGCTATGGTGTTTCAAATAAGACCACTTTGATTGTAAACCATAACATAGTTCCACAAATACCCAGAATGCTGGCCTAACAGCAGAGGCACTATTGTTAGTTGGATACTGGAGCCGAGTTGCTAACCTGAATTTCTGTGTTTCTAAAACAAGGCTTGACAAACTGGACCACCAGCTGCACAACAGTTTTCTTTAAAAGTATTCTTAGTAAATGACCAACAGACTTTTGAGGAAAAGATAAATTTTATTTATCTGGGTTTTAAGTCTTTAGCTTAAAAATACTAAGATATATAATTTAGAATACATATAGACACGGTCCTTGTCAATGGAAGCTTTTGAAAAACACTAAATTGTACTTTCTAAGGTCAAGCCAATTTTATGAAGCAATATTCTCACAGAGTAATACATGCTACAGAGTAAGAACAAAAAAAGCTCATCTCTAATACTGTAAGAATACCTGAGGTTTAGGCTTTTAGAGTTGGGGCAGGGAGGCGGGTAATTAATAGTTTTGCAGACTGTAGAAAGAGTGTAGTTTTTGTGGCCCTCACAGTCAGTTTTCACTTCACTACATGGTAGAGCCTGTGTGAAACCACAGCTCCATATTGGCCACTGGAGGAAGTGGGCGGCAGAGTGGAGAGCGGATTCATGTGTTTACACATTTGCGAGGCCTGCACAGAGTTGCATGTCATGCCCGTGTGGCTCGAAGCTGGTATCTGAAGTAATGGATCTCATCACTCCCATGTGATACCAAAACCCGAAAATACTTGATGAGTTTTTCTTCAGAACCAAGCTACCTTGCAGAGTAACAGAGCTGTTGGTTTTAATTTCCTCAAGATAAGTTTTAGCACAAGATGGTATTGTGTGTGTTCATAAAACTGGTACACCTGCAGATGGTAAATGAGGAATTTCATCTGTTGCCTTTTTTATATTAGAATAGGTACAAAGTTTTTAACACTAGTCAGGGTGCACCACCACAAGAAGGTTAGACATCATTAGCACTTGAAACTACACCTTTGGAAACGTGAGCCTAAGTTAATTTAGATTTGTGATTTGATTCACCAAACTTTTCTTTGTTCAGAGTCCGTACCGTAGGCATAATGAGCTAAATGTCATGTGTATTTGTAAGAAAACATCCCTTTTGGTCCCCTTTGGGAATGAGAGGCACTCCTTCATCTATGAATGACAGGTTACTGTTTTGCCTTATTGCTTAACTTAATGTAGTGAAATAAAGCAGACAAAGCTTGAATGTGTCTTTTGGTTTCATTTCATAAATGCTGGTTGCAAGGGGCTAGCTCAGTCCACGCACACGGGTAGGGTGAAGTGAGTGGTATGTGAATCAGTAGACAGGCTTCTTTCTTCTACGTCTTTACATGAGCTAAGGTAACACCTTGCAGCAGGTTAGTTCACCGTCACATTAGATGGGTGGGTCCTGCTGGAGTCCCTTACATACATGTCCCCAGAACCATTATATAAATGGATAGATGTCTACCAGCCTGGGCTGTGACTCCCAGACGCCCACTTTTCAGGTATGCTGAATGGTCCCAGAGGTGGCCATTCATCCACCATCCTCTGTGCCCACGTGCTCTCTCCTTCTCTCCTGCTGCTGGATGAATTGTGTTTGCTTCTGTTTACACGGGGCCCCACCTCTTCAACTCAAGCTCATCCATTGATTTATTCAAGGCTTTCATGTTGGCACTTCCTAGCCTGTGTCACTTCTAGTACTATGTTATGATTCAGTTCATTTTTAAAAAGAAAATGAGCTGACTCTCCTGTGCCACCCCAATGCACCACTCCCTGTAGAGCAGAACTACTTTCTCCTCCCATTCTCAGCCCCTCCGTCAGGCCATCACCCCCAACATGGCCCTGAACTGCCCTCGTGGTAGCATCTGACAGTAGATCTCTCCCATCTCAAAAGTGTGTGGTCCCCAAAGCACAACGTACAGGTTTCTGGCTACTTCACAGAGAACTTCTCTTCAGTCTTCTCATCTTCCCAGCTTTGCAGTGTTACGCATCTCAATTCTTACGCTTCTTTCTCTACACTAACTTGGTGTTCTTGAATACCTTTTCTTTAAAAAAAATTTTTTTAAATAAAAATACCTTCTCTATTCACTCACAGTCCAAAACTGCAGTTGAGATTTCCTCTCACATCTGTCTGTCCTGCAGTGCTATCTAATGAAACGGCAACTATATCCGTTGAGTTGCCCACAGCAAAACTTTGGTTCCTCTATGTGCCATATCCAGCAAATCTGCCAATCATGTCAACTCTGCCTTCCAGCTGACCACGGCATCTCCAATGCTTCCATCCTGGCCAAGTCATGGTCATCTGTACAGAGGTGTAAAACATCTTGAAATGTTTTACATTTACGACCACTGGTCGTTTGCCCCACCCCCCACCATGGTAATTTTCAACACAGGCAGAGTGATTAAATCATTTTTTCAGCTTAAACTCTGAAAGGCGTCTCAGCATATTTAAGAACAGTAAAGAAGAAGGGGAGAAGGAGAAGAAGCAGAAGAGTAAGAAGTCTTTACAACAGCATGTAAAAAGCTGGGCAGGGTGGCACACACCTGTAATCTTACCACTTAGGAGTCTGAGGCAGGAGGACCATCATGAGTTTGAGGCCAGCCTGAGCTACATAGTGATTTCAAGACCATAGCAAGACCTGCCTCAAAAGAAAAAAAAAAATCATGTAAGGCCCTGTATGACCTGAGTCTCCCCTAAACCTCTGCCACCCCAAATCCATCCACTACTCCCATGATTATACCATCTTGCCATGCTGGCCTCCCTGCTAGTCCTGAGTCACTCCAGCAAGGCTCCAGGGCCTTGATACTGGCTGCACCCTCTGCCTTGAAAGTTCTCCAGAGATTCACACAGCTCACAGACGCTGCACGCAGCTCTGCTCCATGCTGCTTTCCTGTGGCTCTGCCTGACCCTATGCCAGGTCAGCTGCCTTACCCTAAACACACTCCCCTATTACAATCCCAATTTAATTCCTTAACTATTATAATCCAAATTTTGTAATCCCTTTTCCCATCCTTCTCATGGTCCGGGAAGTTTATAACCGTAATCCCATTGAAATGTTGCTGGAATCCCAACGAGTTCGTTCCAATCTACCACCTCCAGTGCAACCCACAGCCAGGATAAAGATACTAAGACATATTCAAAGTTATGGACAGCCAAGAGGTCCTGAGTCTGGTCCAGGTGAGGGGACATGGAATAAAGGCCCTGACCCAAGGCCTCACCCAGAATGTATGATCTCATGAAGAAGGGAATGGTTTGAGGATGAGTGATGGTGATAATGGTGGGAATTACATGAGCAATGTGAACTGAGCTGGTGAGGTGGAGAGACAGCACCTCTACAAAATGTAGGGAAAAGGGTATGCAGAAAGACCAATCTGCATAACTCAATATTGGGGTAGCATCTGGATGATTTAGGAGGCTGTTGCTTCAGTTTCTGATAAGTAAACTTTTGTGCCCTGGGAAGTCATAGTCTGTCATCTTGAGGCTCAAACCCAGTTGACATTCCTGGAGCTATGTGGCTCTGCCATCTGCTGTACTCAACTGTTTATAGGGAACACAATGCAAGGAAACAGTTGGCTGGCTTCAAGGATTACATATCAGCACCTCAGCCTTATGTGCATTGCTTAGAGCCAATTAAGGGAGAAGAAAATTGCTTAACCAGCTCTGTATATGTCAGTACATGGAGATTGGGCTTGGTTTAACTAACATAGAGATGACTATTGTGCACTCAAGGAGAGCTGTCCACGTAGTCTTCTACACTCCCCATCCCCTTCTTTGCTTTGCTTTCCTCCATAGCACTCAATGGTCACATCCGACACCCTATATGCACTTGTTTATCATCTGATTCATAATTTGAGAGCATAAGACCCATTAAGGTAGGGGGGTTTTTTGTCTTTAATTACTGTATCTGCAAAACTTAGAACAATGCCTGGCCAATAGCAGGCACCATATCTTTGCTGAATAAATTAGCATTATCATTCTTTTCCTCTACGTGACATGATATTCTTAAGACAATTTTAGCAGTGCCTTTTAGCAGTACAGAGATTTCCATATACCTCTTGCCTCCACATATGCATAACCTACCCCACTATCTACACATGGCACCAAAGTAGTACATTTGTTGCAGCTGATGAGCCTACACTGACATCATTGTAGCCCAGATCCCTCTTTACATTAAGTTCACTTATGTTGCAATTCTGTGGGTTTGGACAAAGGTAATATATTGTATCCACTCATACTGAGTAGTTTCACTGCCCCAAAAATCTTCTCTTCTATGCCTGAGTATCACTTCCAGACCCCAAACCCTGACAACCAGTGATCTTTTTATTGTCACCATAGTTTTAGCTTTTCTAGAAAGTCACAGTTCGAGTTATACAGCAGGTAGCTTTCTCAGACTGGCTTTTTTTCTCTTTATGAAATGCAATAAAGGCTTCTCCGTGTCTTGTCCTGGCTTGACAACTCATTTGTTTTTAGTGGCTATTGATCTTTTGTCATTTTTTAATAAATAATATACTTTTCCTCTTTTGTCAGAAATATTTCCTTCCTGATTTGTGCTTTCTCATTCTGATGTTTTCTCACCTAGAATGCCCTTCCCCCTCTCTGCATCACCATGATTACTTCTCTGCGTCTATCTAAATGTGATCTTAATCCACAATGCTGTCCCTCTGCAGGGCAGGAATCTCTCTCTTCCTTGCACAGTGGGGTTTTGTAGGTGGATAGCTCCTTTATTACTGCAAATGCCCTGAGAGCTACATCTTGGCCCCTCTATCATCTGCTTCCCCTACACTGCATTCAAAGATCAACCTAGAGCAAACTCCAAAACACAAATTGCTTGCTGAATTGCAATCCAGTCATGGATCACATATGACAATTTTGGTTAATAATGAGCTGAATATATGACAGGGGTCCCGTAAGATTATATCACCTAGTGAGGTGTTAGTCATATTTGCATAGGCACACTATATTATGTTTGCACAATAACAAAATTGCCTAATGATGCATTTCTCAAAAGGCATCCTTGTCCTTCTGTACTTTACCCTGTATTCATCTTCTGGTGTTCAGCGACATTAACAATATAAAGAAGTATGTGTACATTACCTACACAAAGTAACAACTTTAAATGTTCAATGAAAGTAACATTAAGCAATCTAGAAAAAATAATGGGAGAGTTGTTTTTCCCTCAGTACTGAGATTGAACCCAGGGCCTCTCACATGCTAGGCAAGTGCTCTACAGCTGAACTACTTCTCCAGCTGTTACGGCTTGTATCTAGATGCCCCTCCAAAGTCTCACTTGCTCATAGGTGGGGCTTCTAGCAGTAGGGGGATCATAGGTGTAATACTGGAATAGTTCATTGATTGGTTAGCATAGTCTTGGATGTGAGTGATAGATTCACTGAAGAAGGAAGTCCCACCCTAGGAGTGGGGGGCACCAACAACAGGCTTGTAGCCTGAGTGAAATAAAAACGGAAAGGAGGAAGGCTCACTGCCTCCTGCCTGCCGTGCCATGGACTGTTTCTCCTCTGTGATCGTTCTCTGCCATCCCATCCTGCCTTGGACTCAGCTGACTGTGGACTGCAACCTCTACATACTATGAGCTAAAATACACTTCTCCTCCTTTAATTTGTGGATGTTGGGTATTTAGTCCCAGCAAAGAGAAAGTAACTAAGACACCAGCCTCCTCCACCCCAACATACACTTCTAGCTTTCAGGCTTTCATAGGGAACAGTGGCACCTGCGAAATAACAATGTTTTACTTTCATTGTACTTGTTTTTAAGGCTTCAAGTAAGCATGTGATACTTTCTACTTGCAGAACTGACAGAAACCTTTTTCTTAAAGTAAAATGAGCACGGCTATGAATCGTTTAAGCCCCTAATTCCATCACTCTGGGAAGCTAAGGCAAGAGGACTGCAAATTCCAGCCAAGCCTGAGCAACTAAATGACTTAGTGAAAGCTTGTCTCAATAATAAAAAAGAAAAATTAAAGGGCTGGGATGTAGCTAGGTACAAACAAAGTAAGAAAGGTTGACTACAGTTTCCCAGAAGCTTCTGCCTACCATGTGGGTATCTGCGAAACAAAAACAAAAGGTGGGCAGCTGACAAAAACCCTCAATGTTCTGGGATCTACTGGAAACCTGATGCGGCAGGGCAGTCAATCTGGACTTCAAGGAGGGACAGATCCCTGTCAGGAGTAAGAGGACATGTAGACTGTTTCACCTGTAGCAGACGTGGGAAGAAGAAATGTCAGCCACTACAAGAATGTAAGAGGACATCAACTAAAACATTAAAGAATTATTAAGGGCCAATATGACCCAATAAAGCTTGGAAGCCCAAAACATGAAGATAGCAGGTTTGTGTGCGCTCAAGGGCTTTCCAAAACCTCCACTGGGTGTTGGTGAGAAAGACAGGTGGGGTGGGGGCCCCACAGAGCCTGGCTTGGTTTGGAGGGATGCAGAAAGAATGCACTTAAGAAAGTGATGAAACTTTGCACCATTGCCCTGGCCCTTCCTTCCTAGGGAGAGAAAGACCTACACCACGGAGAGGAACAGAAAATCACACTTTCCCAGATAAAGACCCACACTCCTGACACAAAGTAAGAAAAGCCTCTCCCCACAGAAGGGACAAGATTCAGTCGTAAGCCTACAAATCTATACCTAAAGCCTGTTGCTGCAGGGAGGGCGGCAGCTCTCCCCGAGACAGCCACTGATGCAAGTCAAGAGGGAAGAGGGGTGAGAACGCTGAGAAAGGAGCCAATACTTTAGTAAGCATACACACCTACCACAGACTGCCACTGAATTAGAACAAGAACCCCTTCATATGTCCTCCACTACCAGCCGAGCAAGAAGCCAGTGATGACCACCAGTGGCTGGGGCTGGGCAAGGGCCCAGAAGGAGCCTTGCCTCTACTGTGCAGGTATATGAGACAGCTATAAGCTAAGGGTACCCACAAATACTTAAGAAAAATTCTTCAGCCCCATCCTAAAGCATGTGGTAACAATGGAGTATGTAGTTCTAGGCGTGACTGAAGGGATTTACTCAAAACAGAAGACCCACCCTGGGTGTGAGTTGCACCAACCAATGGGCTCCTACTGGAATGGAACAAAAAGGGAACAAAGAAGGCAAGCTCCTTCTGTTTCTCTGGAGGAGCTCCAATCTTCACCTTCTCCTTGGTCGTCATCTCCCAGCATCCAGCACAGACCCTGCAGCCTCCTGGATGCGGACTCGCACCGGACACCACAGTGCACTCCAGGCTTTCGACCTTCGAGTGGACCGTTAGGATCTCCACTGTGCGGACAGTTCTTTGGTACTCTTCCACACATGCCTATGGGCAGCCAACCACAGTGCTGGCATTGTAGGCATGCGACACCATTCCCAGCTCCAAAACCTATTTTAAAGTAATATACGTCCCACTGGCATGCTGACACACGCCTTTAATCCCAGCACTCGGAGGCAGAAGCAAAAGAACTGCAATTTCGAGGCCCTCCAGCCTGTGCTATCATAGCGAGACCCTGTCTCAAAATTAATTAATGAAAGCCGGGCGTGGTGGTTCACGCCTGTAATCCCAGCACTTGGGAGGCTGAGGCAGGAGGATCGTTGCAAGTTCGAGACCAGCCTGGGCTACAAAGTGAGCTCAAGGCCAGCCTAAGCTGCTTGGCGAGACCCTGTCTCAAAAACACCAAAAAAAAATTAATAAAATGAAATCTATCCCAAATACATTTATACAGGAAAAAAACGATTCGGTATTTTCTGAAATACGGCTTAACTCGCCATCCCGTGTTTGCTAACGCTGGCAACGCTACAGAGAGGTCATTGTGAGAAGTAAACGAGGCTGGCACCGCGAGACAGCGCCCAGTGTTCTGCATAATAAGCGCTTAGTGGTAGCCAGCGTGGGTTTAACCCGTTCCAGCTCCTCGTTTTTCACTTGTCCCTTTCTTCTTTCTCCCAACTTTTAAATAAATCATCTGCACGTGCTGCTCTTCCTCCCAAGCAGACAAAAACCCCAAAGAAGAGCCCAGGGGCAGCAAGCCAGGAGCACACTATCATCTCAGAACTTCCCAAACCAGGAAACGCGTGACTCTCAAGGCCCCGCCCAGGGGGCGGTTCTCGGCGCGTAAATAAGACGTCATCACCTGGCCGCGCGCCGCCCCGGCGGCTGACGGGATTGTGGCGGTCCCTTCTGCCTGCTCGGAAGCTACTGCTGCCCCCCGACGCTCTCAAAATGGCGACCTCTCTGGGTTCCAACACCTACAACAGGCAGAACTGGGAGGATGCGGTGAGTGTGCCCGCCGGAGGCGGACGGCAGGAAGCAGCGAAGTCGGGCCTTCTGCGAGCGGGCCGGACCGGGGCTGTGGCATGGCCGAGGGAACTCCGGGAAGGAACCAGCGCCGCGGCCTACCTTGGCGGGAGCAGGAAGCAGGAGGGCGGCCTTCCTGCGGCTCGGAGAGAGGGGGCCTAGCCAGGGTCCAGGGTACCAGCCTGTTGCCCATCCCTGTCCCCACCAACCTTTCCCAGCCGACTCTCCACCCTCACGCACACCGCATGCCGGAAGTGCAGACAGCGCCCCCTCCCGCGACCCGGCCAGTGCACGACCTCGGATCCCAGCCCTGCCTCGTTCCCCACTCGCGCTCCCCGCCTCCGCCCCGGTGAATTTGACTGGGTTGTCTGGGTCTTCGGAGCTTGATCCTCAACTAGATTTCCCATTTTCACCAGGACTTCCCGATTCTATGCCAGACATGTCTCGGCGAAAACCCATATATCCGAATGGTGAGTGATCGCATGTAACAGGAGTCATTGTTTCTGTTCTGTCAGTATTGTGGTCCGTGCACGCGCTGTTAAATGTTTCTCTTAGCCATCAGAAGAAATGATGCTTGTACTAACCCAAAGAGTAGGATGATTTGCAAAGAGCTGTCATGCTTACTCTCGCTTTAGGAATTCAGCGATAATGTCATATTGTAAGAATCCTAACAGCTAACGTTTGTTGACAATTTACTTGGGAGGTAGATCTGTTGACCAGAGGATGAGACTTTGTTTTCTTATCTCAAGGAACGAGTGAAGCTGAGATTTAATTTAAATTAAGATACTCAGACTCCAGGGACCTCAGCAAATGAGAAGAACCAGGATTTGACTGGTTCCAGACTCCTTCTAGTCATAGGCCTTCCACCCACTGCACCTTATAGTCTCTAGTGTAAACTGCCTCTGAGCCTTGTAATAAAGGTGTGAGGGGAAAATAACTCCCAATCTGTTAGATGTCAGATGTGCCCAGTTTGCGGTCTTACGTCGTCAAGGAATGAAGTTGCAAACCAAAAGAAGTTTAGAGAGTTTTATTGGAAATAGAGGGGTTCCATGTGGGTAGCCACGCAGGCTCTTAATCAGGTGTAATTTATACAGCAAAATCACTATGTGAGTCAAACTGCCGTCAACCTGTAAGACTGCACGCATAGTCACTTAGCTAATAATTGATCTAGTAGGGAAAAGAGTCACATAGCAACGGTATATGGAAAGAACAGAGGGATTCTTGGAAAGGGATGGGTCCAGATGTTCTGGTCACCCATCTATGTGTCTTGATTCCTCTCTGGGCTCATAAGGTGGGACTAATTACAATTAATTTCAAGTCATTTACCTCTAGGAAAGCTTGCAGGCCTAGCTATTGTGTCAGCATCTTGAGGCCTGGGTCTCTTCAGGTTTGCCTCCAGCCACAATTCTGATGTCTTCATCTTTTGTTCTGACTTCCTTAAGGGCCCACTCTCTCTCTGACTGCATGTTAATTTCTATCTAATGTAGCTGTGGATAATAAGGGTAAAATAGTAACAGTTAACAGTAATTGGTTAGGATTCTGTTACTGTTATCAGTCTCCAAAGTGTTGATATGCTTGTATGTTTAAGATGTTTGAACAGCTGATGGGAACAGAATGTGTGCTGGATGCAGAATTTGAGCACAGGAGGAGTCTAGAGTAGTTACCGTCTGACCAAACTTTGTAAAGGAACTGACCATGGCTACATCCTTCTTGATTTGGGGATTGTGGAAAAAATGTTAATTCTTGGGAGTGAACAGTGAAGGAAGCTAAGACCTGTGGTTACAGAAAGACATTTACCTGGTAATAGTCTTTTTTTTTTTTTCCTCTGTCTTTTTGAGACAGGGTCTCGCTATGCAGTTCAAGCTGGCTTTGAGCTCGTTTTATAGCCCAGGCTGGTCTGGAACTCACAATGATCCTTCTGCCTCAACCTCCCCAGTGCTGGGATTACAGGTGTGCACCACCACGCCCAGCTTTGATAATAGACTCGAGAGACTGAAACTTACAATATGGTGTTAGATTGTATCTCCTAGAAATAAAAAGAATTAGGATGTGATATGTCAAGTACCTTTCTATGGTGAATGTATTCAGTGTGCATTGCAAACATGTACTAAAAAAATGTATAAAAAGAATGTATCACCAAGTGTGGTGGTGCACACCTATAATCCTAGCACTTGGGAGGCTGAGGCAGGAGGATTGCTGTGAGTTCAAGGCCAGCCTGAATTACAGAGGAAGATGCTGTCAAAAAGAAAATATCTCCTAGCCCATCCTAACCCCCTGAGTTTTGTTTTTTCTAATCAGGGTGCCAACGATGCCCAGACACATTTTTCGAGTTGTATTTAGGGAAAGCATAAGCATTTGGGTCTTTGTCATTGTTTAATTGTAGTTCTTTTTTATTTTTTCCTACTTCAGACCAAAGAAAAGTACGGGAAAGAATGCAAAGTAAGTATTTCTACTAAAAAGTAATGATTCCTCCCCTACCCCTTTTCTCTACCAAATTAGCCTTCAGTTTACTAAGCTTTGACTCACTTTTTTTTTTTTTTTTTTTGGCGGCACCAGGGATCGAATTCACGACCTCACACTTGCCAGGCAGGCGCTTAGGCCGCTGAGCTAAATCCCCGGCCCTCAATTTACTAAGCTTTGAGAGCCTCCAATAAAAGTCAGGGCTGCACAACTTTCATGTATCATTGATATATTTTTTGACTGGTAACTATTTATCATAGGAAGTAACAAAATGACCCCTCTAATGTAGAACTTAGTAACCAAGGGTCCATGAATTGACATTGAAGATAGTTCCTATACAAAGTGATGTATCATTATGCATGTGAGCATTTTAGCTGAGGACAAGGTCATAGCTCTCGTAAGTGTCTCAGAATTATTTGATATTCCCCACTCGCCCACCTTAAAAGATGAAGGGTCTGATTATTAGTGGTGCTTAACCCTAGGTTGGAGAAACTGACTTTTTAAATATTTTCACTTTTGTGTTGTGCAGGTTTTTCAATTACTGGGTTGAAACATCAGACGGCATTTAGACTAGGTGATTCCTAAGGTCTCTTCAAAACCCTAGATTCAGGGATTGTTTCTTGACTACCCTACTGTTATTAGACCACCTGGTTTTATTGTCCATGCCAGGACATTAACACACTGTGGCATCTGTCTTGTGTTCAGATCTGTGCCAGGCCATTCACGGTATTTCGCTGGTGTCCCGGGGTCCGCATGCGCTTCAAGAAGACTGAAGTGTGCCAGACCTGCAGTAAATTGAAGAATGTCTGTCAGACCTGCCTCTTAGACCTAGAGTATGGTATGTCTGCCTCCTCTGAATAGATCTGAAAGCGCACAGGTGCCCACTTCCATCTCTGGTTCTGATTCCACTGCCAGGAAAAGAATCATAATTAGGCCTAGGCCATTCTAAAAGCCTCTTGAACAACAGTAGGAACTTTAGGAACAGTTGGAAAGTAACCAGTCCTAGCCTCTTGCTCGTAGCCAAGGCAAGGTAAAAGGAATTGCTCCTACAATAGGTAATTTCTTTGCCTTGTGCTTTTTTTTTTTTTTGATCTAAAGCTTTTTTTCCTCACAGTCCCAACCAGAAACTCATAGGCTAATTATGCATTGGGTTTTGTCTCAGCCATGATTTTTTTTGTTTTGGTTTGGTTTGGATTTTTTGAGACAGGGTGCCACTATATAGTTTCAGCTGATTTTCAACTCACTGTGTAGCCAAGGCTGGCCTCAAAATCACAGCAATCCTCCTGCCTAAGCCTCTCTAGTGCTAGGATTACAGATGTTCTTGCTATCATTCCTGGCTTCAAGTGTTTCATTAGGACCAAAATATATTTTGGATTTTTTTTTTTTTGAGACAAGTAACTTACCAACAAAAATTCTGTATAATAACAGTATACACTTTTCCTTTTTCCTTTCATTTAACTTTCTAAAGTTACTCTACTGATCAGACTGTTGTTATTATTTATATGTTAGGAGAATTCTGGTCCTAGTGTACAGTGATCTTTATGTGACTTTGACTAGCCATAGGTTCTCTAGGACCAACCTAGAAATAAACTTTTACATTCATTTTAAGTAAATTGTGTTATAGTAAAAGCTAGATACATTATTAATTTAAATCTGACTATAACCCAGTGTTTTTCATTTAAAAGATTTTCTAAAACATGCCCTTCACTGGGTGTAATGGCACACATCTTAATCCCAGCACTCAGGAAGCTGAAGCAGGAGGATAGCCACAAGTTCAAGGACAGCTGGACTACATAGCAAGACTGTCTCAAAAAAAAAAGTGCCCTTCATCAGATTTCACAAAAGCCCAGAAATTTGGATAATTCCTTAGAATGCTGTGTAGCAGTATTGGCCTGATAGTGCTGAAGAGTTTGAATAAAGATGTAATAACATCTCTGGTACCAAGTAGAAAAGAGAAAGGAAGGGTGTTTCTTTCTTTTTTTTTTTTTTTTTTTGCGGCACCAAGGATCAAACTCACGACGTCACACTTGCCAGGCAGGTGCTTAGGCTGCTGAACTAAATCCCCTGCCTTTGTCTTTTTGAGACAGGGTCTCACTATGCCGTTCAGGCTAGCCTTGAGCTCACTTTGTAGCCTAGGCTGGTCTTGAACTCACAATGATCCTCCTGTCTCAGCCTCCCGAGTGCTGGGATTACAGGCATAAGCCACCAGGCCCAGCTAGGAAGGGCGTTCTTATATTTTGTGCATGTATCTAGTATGGATGTGTCTTCGTATATGTATGTCTGAGATTTTCCTCCATTTCTTTGCACTAGGCCTGCCCATCCAGGTTCGAGATGCAGGACTGTCTTTTAAAGATGACATGCCAAAATCAGATGTTAACAAAGAGTACTACACACAGAATATGGAGAGAGAAGTATGCTGCCAGTTGGTTTGGTTTGGTTTTGTGTTATGCTTGAGGTGCTGGGGATTGAACCTGGGTCCTTGAGATCCCTGTAGTTCTGTTTTTGACAATCCTAATGAACTGACTGTAAATTTGTCATCCCATGTAGATTTCTAATTCTGATGGAACACGGCCAGTTGGCATGCTGGGAAAAGCCACATCCACCAGTGACATGCTGCTTAAACTGGCCCGGACCACACCCTATTACAAAAGGAATCGGCCCCACATTTGCTCCTTCTGGGTGAAAGGAGAGTGTAAAAGAGGAGAGGAGTGTCCGTACAGGCAAGTGCTGGGCCACAGTTTCAGTGTTTGCTTTCAAATATGATTAGCTGTGTAAAAAATGGGACATGCTAGCTGAAACTATTTGTGACTTATAATCCAAGGCTTATGCAGTTAGTACAGTGTTTCATGTCTTAGGACTATTAACTTTATAACAGCTTGACTGAATTGAAGTTTTCACTTGTGACTGTGTCAGAGCAAACTAAATTGCTATGCCAGGCAAGATATGTTGCTGATCCAAAAGTTTCTGCCTGAAAAGTCAGCTCTCACTGTCCTTTAAATAGCTTGAGTCTCAATATGTAGTTGAAGTCAAAATAAGACAAGACCTTTTTTTTTTTTTTAATAGGTTTTTTTGAGACAGGGTCTGGTTCAGGCTGGTCTTGAACTCACTATGTAGCCCAGATTGGCTTAAAACTCATGAGATCCTCCTGCCTCAGCCTCCCAAGTGCTGGGGTTACAGCCCAGGTCTAAGTCCAGACTTCTGAAGACTGCCAGGCATCTGATTAGGGAGTTCTTACCTTAGTTGGGGTAACCCTACCCCACCAAAAAGTAATATATGCTCTTTGGGGCGTGAGGGCTATGTCCATAGGTTTAGTCAGATTCTCAGGGTAATGTAAGACTTCAGATACATTAAATAACTGGGTATGGCGGTGTATGCCTGTAATCCCAGCACTTGGAAGGCTGGAGGATCGCCATGAGTTGAAACTCAGTCTAGGCTACATAGTGAGACCTTATCTCAAAAAAAAAAAAAAAATGACTTTTTTTTTTTTAAAGTGCTTTGGTGGTGGAATGGTAGCACGCACTTGTAACTCCACCACTCAGGAGGCTGAGGCAGAAAGATCATAGTAAGTTCAAGGCCAGCCTGAACTATGTAGTGAGAACCTGACTCAAAAAAAAATTGACTCAAGGATAACCTTTTGTTTAGGGGTGGATCATGCCAGAAGTATTTATGAGTGAAGTTGCAGCCTATTAATGGCCATTTAAATGGATTCTAGAAGGCAGGAAATTCTGTGATACAGTCAGTCCCTTGGTATTAGCTCTGTTTTTGGTAATTACGTTTTGGTATGGCATGGTTTCCAATTTAAAGAACATTTCCAGATACATATTTGGGATTTTACTCTGTAGCTACTGTTGGTTGATAACATTTTCCCCTTTGTTTCACCTGTATGTGTTCTTTCATCATAGACACGAGAAACCTACAGACCCAGATGACCCCCTTGCTGATCAGAATATTAAAGACCGGTATTACGGAATCAATGACCCTGTAGCAGATAAGCTTCTAAAGCGGGCTTCCACAATGCCTCGTCTAGACCCACCTGAGGATAAGACAATCACCACGCTGTATGTTGGTGGTCTGGGTGATACCATCACGGAGACAGACCTCAGGTTTGTGGGTGTAATTTTAAGAACTCTTTTTGCTTTGAACTACTTTGAAATAATTCATTTGCAAAAATAAAGGCAAGCATGATAATTCACATAAAGTACATTTTTCTTCAGCTCCTCCTCAGTAGTTATCCTGCTGACTCAAACGTTCATAGAATTGTCCTTTCTGGTGCCAGAGAAGTAATGTTCACAGAGAGCATACTTGCTTGGTAACACGTGGGAACTAATAGCCAATGAGACTTTTTCAAGGCTGGCCCACACCCAAGTATGATCAAGTATGTAGAAGAGGGAGAGCTTTGTGATTCTAAAATGCTCATGGTGTAAACTTTTGGCTTTTTTTTTTTTTTGGTACCAGGAATCAAACTCAGGACCTTGCACTTGCCAGGCAGACGCTTGTGCCGCTGAGCTACACCCCTGACCCAAACTGTTGGCTTTTAAAAAAAGATTGATATGTGCTAAGTTTATACTATTTTTGGCTTTGATTATGCTTGGCTAGATGAAACATCTGGGGAGATAGTCATGGAAATTGCCTCTTCCAAAGAAAGTGGAAAAGAAACCTCTGAAGTTTATAACCTGCCAGTGGTAGACTGTCTCCATTAAACAGTACCTAAGTGAGCTGGCCCATCCCCAGGAGTCCTCAGACTAGAGAGTAAATTACTCTTTCTTTTTTGTTTTAAATTTTTTTCAAGCTGAAACATTTTGAACATTCTTGGCTTCTGGGCCATAAGAGCTAGTTTGCCAAGGCCACATTGGGGTTAGGGCTTAGTGTCCTTAAGGAACCTATTGGAGCCTTTTTCTTCCAAGGGAAAACTCTTGGAGACGCATACTTACTCTCTCACATTAGGGCACCATACAGAGGGGACACTGTGAGTAGTTAGGCACATACTCAGGGGCCCATCTGTCCTGTCACCACCAGCCAGAGAAAGTTCATCATCTGTGTCCAGTCTCTGGGGCAGGTCTATGTAAACCCACCTTTCTCTGCCTGTGTCCCCTCAGAAATCATTTCTACCAGTTTGGGGAGATCCGGACGATCACTGTTGTACAGAGGCAGCAGTGCGCTTTCATCCAGTTTGCCACAAGGCAGGCTGCAGAAGTGGCTGCTGAGAAGTCCTTTAATAAGTTGATTGTCAATGGCCGAAGACTCAATGTGAAATGGGGAAGGTAAGAATAGCACTTTTAAAATATCTTTTTTTTTTTGGGGGGGTCTTTTTGAGACAGCGTCTCGCTACGCAGTTCAGCTGCCCTTCAACTCACTTTGTAGCCCAGGCTGGCCTCAAACTTGTAGCAATGCTCCTGCCTCAGCCTCCCAAATGCTGGGATTACAGGCATGTGCAACCATGCCTAGTTTAAACTATCTTTACTGTTATGAAATTCATTTTCCGGAGGTTAGTAAGCTCTTGGTAAACAGACTTGACTCCATAGGCTACTTAGACATTTAGAAAAGCACTCTCTGGCTTTTGATTTCTATGAACATTCAGAGTCCTGGTTTGGAAATGGGTTCAGGGTTTTGCTGTAATAATCTGCCTATCTGAAGGTCCATGTTTCTTAGCCCACTATTACAGGCCAACAAGTATAATGCCATGGCGTGAAAGGTGCATTTAGGGTTTGCAGTGGAATTAGACCTAGGTTCTGCCCTCGGAGGTTGATTGGGGGAGAAGATGAAACAGAATAGCTATTCTTAAGTTTGAAAGTGATAATTGCATAAGAGAGACACAGGTAATTGAGTAAGAAAAGCATAGGTAAAATGCCCTAAATGTACATAAAAGTTTATAAAGGGGGAGCGTGCAGGCATGATAGTGCACGCCTGTGATCCCAGCACTTGGGAGGCTGAGGCAAGACAATCACCATGAAGTTTAAGGCCAGCCAGCACTACGTAGTGAGAAAACAAGAGGTGGGAGTGGACATTTTTTCCAGCTTGGAACTAGGTAGGAGCTTATAGCATCAGCTCCCTTTATGAAGTCCGCCTGACATGCTAAACACTGCTACATAGATACATGTTGCCTCTTCTAGTATTTATAATAGTCCCAGTAAGTTTCAAGCCTACATCTTTTGGCATTCAAGGCAAGGGGTAAAGGAGTCCCCCATATGATGGAGGAATATGACAAGCAGGGGTGTGAGTCAGGGTGGAACGAAGTGTTGATGTCTGTGCGCCTGCGTGTCTCCCAGATCCCAGGCAGCCAGGGGGAAAGAAAAAGAGAAGGATGGAACCACAGAGTCCGGCATCAAGCTGGAGCCTGTTCCCGGGCTGCCAGGAGGTGAGTGTAGATTTCCCACTACCTCAGCAGCTGTCTGTCCTGGGGGCTGTGTTAGAAGAGACCCATGTGTGCTGTACAGCCACAGCAGGCTGTTTGTATCTGACGGGTTCCCCATTGCTGCTCTAAGGA
>RJWT010021016.1:0-17744 GCA_004365215.1 Cuniculus paca | reverse complement strand
AGTAACTTAACTGCTGTCTCTCTACCAGCCCCTCGGTCCTATGAAACAGGGACCACAGGGCTGTGCTCATCTCTGACTCCTGGACATGGCACTGGGCCTACTGTATATGAAGAGCAGCCCTGTGTGTAGAGGTGCGGGTGACAGTGGGGAGACAGCTTCCGACCGTCTGTGTGTGGGCGTGTCCAGGAGATTTTAAAATGGTAGCCTACAGGGTGTGGTGGCTCACACCTGTAATGCCAGCATTTGAGAGGCTGATTCAGGAGGATTGCCGAGTTCAATGCTAGCCTAGGCTACATAGTGAGTTCAAGGCCATTCTGAGAAACAAACAAACAAAAAAATGGTACGCTCACTTTCATAGTCACCCCCCCAAAAAAATCAAAACAAAACAAAAGAAAGCAGAGTACATAATTTAGAAGGACATTTTAAAACAAGTGATTAAAAACAAGGACAAAAACCATCAATTATTACAATTACAATGCAATAAAGGGATTAAGTCTCATGTTATTCTTAAATTGGATGCTAAAAACAAAACAAAACAAAAAAACCCCAAACTGAGCTCTAGGCTTAACTCTATGACATGCATCTAAAGCAAAGTGGATCAGAAAGTTTAAAGGGGAGATGTATTCTTTTCAAAAATTTTAAAGAAGGAAAAAAGTTAAGAGCCACAAAAAATTACAGAGAGTAAATTTCAGCTGATAAAATCTGCAAAGAAAGCAAAATCCCAAAGTGTTAGGGGATGAACTTGACTGGTATTAAAATTTTGAAAACAAAAACTGTATAAAACAAAGAGAAATTACCACAAACGTAGTAACAGTAGGAAAATTTAATACATATCTCAGTCATTTAAGACCAAGTAGGCAAAACCAGGACTATGGATGATAGCATGGGAAAATGGCAGAATAAAGGCTGGCAGCTGATCACAGCCTCTCCAGGATCTGGAATCCAGACACCTGGAAAATAGCAATTTAGCAAAGAGAAAAAGGAAAGAGTTCTGGAAATCAATAAAGAGTCCACAGGAAAACTGGAAATCCCAGAAACTGAAGACAACCCATAGAAGAGAATGCAGTCTAGACCACGAACCTCAGTTCCTGGGGTGGAGGACTTGTTCCTACAAACACACAAAGAAACAGTGGATCAGAAGCTCGATCCCCCAGAAAAGCCCATATACACTGCACAGTGTACGATTTCACTCAGAAGCGAACCCTTCTGCGTGCCAGGCCAGTGTTGAGGAAGAAACCCATTGCAGCTTCAGGAATGATCACTGGGGAGCCATTTTGGGATGGGATTAGTTGTTCAAAACTGAGCTACTCTGGGAATCAGAAGTCACAGAATAGCTTTGCTTCAGAGTTTCTGGGGTCACCCTGTCACAAGGGCTGGGTGGGATATGGCCATGCAAAGCATTCATGGAGAGGAGGAGGGCAGCCACAGACACGCAGGGAAGTTTAAGCAGCAGAGAGCTCAGTTAGGGAGGGACACGAGGACATGGCTGTTGTGCCCTCTGTGGTGAGAATCCAAGCCCCCTCATGGTTTCCTGCATTAAATCCAGGAGACTGCTTGACACTTCCACCCCCCAAACTCATTCTCTGCCTGTGTCCAGCACAGAGCTCAGAGGTCCGTTTGCTTTCCCCATCTGCCGACATGATCAAGGCCTTGGCTCAGATGGTTACCATGTCCTGGGCTATGGGGACAGTGGGGCCTCTGATGCAAGGGGGGCACCTCACACCATAAAGCTACGCAGAGCCAGCAGTGGCTCGGGGTGCACAGAGGAGTACCACTGTGGCAAACAGAAACACCAAAACGACACCCAGGGTTTGGAGGCAGATTTATTTACATTGACGGGCACTGATTGGGATCATTCACAAAATATCAGGCCCTGATATCTGGTGGGCTAGGATTTATATGGGATAAGCAAGCAGGAAGTTCAGAAGCAGAATGGCTTGTCAACTGGGGATTGGTTACACAACATGCATCATAGTGACCAGCTGTGCATCACAGTGATCAGCCAATTCTAAGAGACAGGAGCAACTGGAACCGGAACAGGAACTATTACCTGGGCAACTAAGAAACTAAAGTATACTGACTGGGGGGAGTGGCATTTTTTGTTACAGTACAACACTGAGAGACCCTGGAGTGAAAGCAGCTGTAAGGCAGAAACCACCCCACTGATAGACCCCACCCAGCAGGAGAGGTGGCACAAAATAGTGGGGTAGAAACAAAGTTGGCCCTATTTACGTCTCATTACTCTCCCCCATATCTGGTGGATTCCAAAGCTATAGACCCTAGAAAGAAAACACTCACCTTAACATAGCAATTTTTTAGACTTTTCATTTCCTTTGTTTGTTTCAGGGGTTCTTCTTTTTTTCTTTCTTTCTTTTTTCCCTTTCTTTTGTACTTTGTTTTAAACTTTTCCTTTAATTTTTCTGCACTTTTACCTAATTCTATTAACTTTCTTTCATTCTTTAACTGGATTCTTCATATCACTTACTCCTCTTACTTCTTTTTCTTTTACAAATTTTACTTTCTTCATTTTTCCCTCCCCCCAACTCCTACTTTTTTATTATTACTACTAAGCTTTACTAAGCTTTCATTTTTATTTTTACTTTTTGGTACTAAGGATTGAACTCACGACCTTGTGCTTGCCAGGCAGGTGCTGTGCCGCTGAACTAAATCTCCAGTCTCTTTTTACTAAGTTTTTAAAAACATTTAGTTGACTAGATGCTATTATTGCTCAATTCTTTTTCTATTGCTAATGGTTGTATAGCTGTTGCATTTAGTAGGTATTTGCTGTGAATCAGTACCTGGCTTGTCTTTGTGTCTATGCTATTCTATTGTTAATGGTGGCATAGTGGCAGCTTTTATTGGTTCTTATTGCATGTGTCAATATCTAGTTTGTCTGTGACTCTATTATTGCTGCTAATTTCTTTGCTACTGCCAGTGGTGGCATAATTGCTGGTGTTAATTATATTTTTACTGTATGCGAATATCTGTTCTGTCTTTGCGTCATCACCATTACTGCAGTTCATTCTTCCTTCTCTGAGTGATGAGGAGGATAAACGACCCCTCCCAGGAGAAGGCTGGACACTAAGAAGATCCTCAAATATTATGCTGAACTGGTTAAAGAGAGGTATAAACTCCAAAATATAGCCAAACATAAGAACACATCTACAAAATAGGATCAAAATTTTGAGATCTACAAAATAGGGTCAAAATTTTTCTACCCTAAGTGATCTTCAACCTGCAGCACAAAAACAATAGAAGTACAGTGGTAACTCACTTGGTGAACTTGGTGAAATCTGTGCCATGATTTTGGAAAAGATGGCCACGGTCGTGTTTGTCACCTTTTGTAGAGTTTGCCAACAAAAGCAAAATTTTGCCAACTGCTCCTGTTTGTGAACAGACTTGTTTGCAAACCAACTTTTTTGCAAATCAAAGAGTTCATGAACCAAGGTACTTCTGTACAAGAAAGCAAGGCAGCAAGATGCCTCCCACACCCTTAGCTCTCCAAAAGTTGTTCTCATGCACAACGAAATTACAGGCAAAGAACTAAAAAAATTGAATGGTCAAAATGCTTGAAAAGCCCAAAGAAGAAACATGTAAACAATTTCTTAAGATATTTAACAAGCTTAAAAAGGATTCTATTAAGCAGATAAAGGATTTTACTAATAAAATGTTTGATGAGCTTAAAGAAGAAACAAACAATAAACTAGTGGAATTAAACAAGATATGAATGATCAGTTTGGTAAAGAATTAGAAATTATGAAAAGAAGCAAGCAGAAATACAAGATCTAAAAAAATTCGATGGAATGCATGTATAGCAAATTTGACCAACATGAGGATAAAGTGTCAGAAATTGAACACAAGGTAGATGTAGTAAATCATAAATTCAATGATGCCCCAAAAACAAGACACCATGCAAGATGGATCCAATAGGTACTAGATGACTCAAAAAAATAATCAGAGCCAGATGTGGTGGGACACACCTGTAATCCCAGCACTTGAGAGGCTGAGATAGGAGAATCACTTAGAGTTCAAGGCCAGCCTGGGTTACATGGTAAGTCCAGGCCAGCCTGAACTACATAGCAAGACCCTGTCTAAAAAACAAAAACAAGGGCAATCCACTCGGGACCCCTTCTGTCTCTGTCTCAGACAGAAGCTTTCTTTCTCTCAATAAATACATCCTGCTCATAAAACAAAACAAAACAAAACATGCAAGTATAGAAATGAAGGAAAAATTAGAAGACAACTCACAAGGTATAAATTTTTTATTCACTGAAGTTATAGCAGAAAACTTTCCAAATCTAGAGAAATAATATTCAAGTATAACAGGCATATAAAATCCCAAATAGCTACAGACAGAACAGAACTACACAACAGATCATAATCAAAATTTCAGAAGTTCAACAGAAGGAGAGAACATTAAAAGCTGCTAGAGAAAAGCAGCATATTACTTACAAAGGCAACCTCATAAGGATTATAGAAGATTTTTTTTTTTAGTACAAACTTTAAAAGCCAGGAGAGCTTGGAGCAAAGTTTCTCAAACCTTAAAAGAAAACAACTGTCAACCTGGACTTTTATATGCTGCAAAAATAAGTCTTCAAAATTGACAGAGATAATTTTCCATGGCAAAAAGATCCTAAAGAAATACATGACTGCTGAATAAACATTGTAGAAAATATTCAAGGATGTCCTAGAGAGACACAAGGAGACCACCAGCACCAAGGAGCCCCAAGGAAACCATACATCTCTTATGGTTTGTGGTTAGGTGGCCCCCCAAGCCTCATGCAGTCATGGAGGCAGCTGAGTCTACTGTTTGTGCTTGGTTCATTGTCTAGTGCTGGGATTGGTGGTGTGAGGGCTGCTCCTGTTCACGGGTGGGGAGCTGGCTTACAATATAAGGGAGGGAAGGAGGTAGGCTTTTCCCTTTTTTGTCCTTTTCACTCTTGTTGCTTGTGGCCACCATGAACAACTGCCCTTTAGCCACACCAACCTGCTTTGGAGCCAGCTGAGTATGGACTGAAACCTCTAAAAACTATAAGCTAAATAAACCTTTCCTTCCTTCATTTTGGGCATTAGGTATTTTGTCTCAGCAATGAAAGAAAAGTAACTGAGACAACATCTAACTGGGAGAATAAACAAAAAGAAAAAACAAAGAAATCAGCACTGGAGAAACAATGCAATAACAGTGAACACTTCACGATAGTAACTCTCTCTCTCTCCGTCTTTTTTGTTTGGTACTTGGGATGGAATTCACAACCTCATACTTGCCAAGCAGGTGCATGTGTCACTGAGCTAAACCTCTGGTCCAGTAGTAACCCTTGATAGCAAAGGTCTTAACTGCCTAATCGAAGTACACAGATTGACAGATTGGATCAAAAAACAAAATACATGTATTACCAACGCACCTCATCCAAAAAGAAGCTGACAGATTGAAGGTGAAAGGATGGAAAATGATACTCCATGCAACCAGAGCCTGAAAACAAGCCAGAGTTGCTATCTTATTTCCAGACCCAGTGGAATTCATGCAAAATCTAGTCAGAATAGACAAAGATGGCCACTATGTACTGGTAAAGGGAACAGGTCAGCAGGAAGGGATTGCAATTATAAATATCTGTGCACCAAACATTGCTACACCCAACTTCATTAAACCAAAACTATTGGACATAAAAAGACAGGTAGACACCATTACAATCACAGCTGGGAATTTCAACACCCCACTCTCAGAATTAGACAGGTCAACCACACAAAAAATTAACCAAGAAATATTAGAATTAAACCATACTGCTGAACAAATGGACTTAACGGATATCTACAAAGTGTTTCATTCAACAACATAATGCGCACTTTCTTGACATCATGTGGACCTTTTTCCAAAATAGAGCATCTCTTGGGCTACAAAGGATGCTTAAATAGATACTTTTCTTTCACTTTTAGAAGTGAAAGAAAGCCCTGTATACTATTGGATCATAGTGGAATGAAGCTGGACATCAACAGAAAAAAAATCACAGAAAGTACACAAATGAACACATGGAGATGAAACAACATGTTATTGAATAATCAGTGGATCACAGAAGAAATCAGAGAAGAAATAAAAAATTCCACATGACAATGGATGGAGGTACAACATTCTAAAACCTATGGGACACAATGAAAGCAGTTCTAAGAAAGACGTTTACAGCTATGAATGTACACATTAAAGAATTAAGCAATCCTAAGTAAGTAGTCTAATGATGTAACCGATGGTCTTAGAAAAAAGAGAGCAATCCAAACTTGAAATTAATAGAAGGAAAGAAATGATAAAGATCAGAGTGGAAATTATGAAACTGAGACTGAAAAATAATACAAAGGATCAGTGAATCAAAGAGTTACTTTTGAAAGGATAAACAATATTGATAAACCTTTAACCAAAGTTACCAAAAAAAAAAAAAAGAAGAAAAGAAAAGGAAGTAAAAACCTACATCAGTTCATTTGGAAATGAAAAAAGACAAAATCACAATGGGCACAAAATCCAGCCAAAAGCCAGAGGATTATGAAAACAACTACTTTGAAGACATTATTCCAAGAAATTGGAGAACCCAGAAGAAATGGGGAAATTCCTAGATGCATGTGAATTAGCAAAACTGAACGAAGAAGATATAAAAGTTCTGCGTAGAATAGCGACAATGTTATAGAGGCAGTAATAAAAACTCTACTAGTGAAGGAAAGCTCAGGACCCAGTGGATTCCCCAGAGTCCTACCAGAACTTCAGGCAAGTTCTAATGCCCATAATGGTCCTCAGTCTCTTAAAGGAACTTGAAAGGGGAGAAGTACTGCCAAACTCATTCCTGGAAGCTAACATTTCCCTGATACAAAAACTAAACAAAGACTTAAAAAAGAAAAGAAAACTCAGGCCAATACCTTAATGAACACAGATGCAAAAATCGTCAAGAACATACTGGCAAACAGAATGGAAAGATAGAACCAGTATTGTTCCCAGATAGAAGCAATATTGTCAAAATGGCTATATTACCAAAAACTGATATGCAGGTTTAATGCAATCCTAATTGAAATACCAGCAGCATTCTTCACAGAAGTTTAAAAAAATCCTAAAATTTATATGGAACCGGAAGAGACCTGGAATAGCAAAAGCAATCCTTGGCAACCAGCACAAAGCAGGTATCACAATCCAGGATACCAAGTTATACTGCAAAGCTACAGCAGTAAAAATAGCATGGTACTAACACAAAAACAGGTGTATGGACCAATGGAACAGAATAGAAGACACAGAAACAACAGCAGGCACACTCAGCTATTTGATTTTGACGAAGGGGCCAAAAACGTATGCTGGAGGAAAGACGACCTCTTTAGCAAATGGTGCCGGGGAAACTGGTTATTCCCATGCAGGAAATGGAATCTAGACCTGTATCTCTCATCATGTACTAAAATAAAACCAAAATGGATCAAAGACCTAGATATTAAAACAGAAACACCGAGTCTACTAGATGATAAGTTAAATAAAGCTAGAAGACACAGGCGTAAGAAATAACTTTCTGAGCAGGACCCCAATTGTGTAAGAAATGACACCAAGAATTGCATCAAATTAGAAAGCCTCTGCACAGAAAGGAAATGATCGAGTGAAGAGACAACCTACAAAATGGAAACAAAGTTTTGGGGATCTAAGGATGGAGAGATGGGGGGAGGAGGAGGGAAAGGGCAAGGAAGAAGAGCTCAGATGCGATATACAAAATCTCCACAGCAAATGTGTCTCCAGGCCATCTGTGACCCTGTGGGTCTGTTCCAGGTCCCTCTTAGTCATCAGAAGGAAGCCAGGGATGGCAGGGAAGGCCCATGTGGGTAAATTTGGGATAATCTGACCACAGCTTTTGCCATAGAAGGTGTTATTCACAGGGTCTGGAGTCAGGTGTGAATCTATCTTCACAGGAATCCTTGTTCTTCTGTTAGATGCACATCCATCACATAAGCGAATTTTTATGGTCAAATAAGGAAGACTAAAGATCAATGAGCTAAATGTTATGTCAAGAAGTAAGAAAGATCTCTCCAACAAGGAAATGAAGGGGAAGCAATCCCTGGAAACAAGGGCTGGTATTCTTTTTAGCTTTTATGGCAACATATTAGTGGATAATTTTTAAACTTTTAAAGTATATGTGACATATGATACAAATAAAGCTTGGAAGCAATAAGTGGGAGGTTGTATTTAAGGCGCTAGTCAATGAAGCAATCACTAAGATGTCACAGTTGGCTTAAAAGAGAAGGGAAAGAGCTGAGACACAGGCCAACCAGGAAGTCCACTTTGAAGATAGCCGGATACTGCACAACGATGTTTCAGTCAACACCGGGCCACGTGCACGATGCAGCCCCATAGATCACAACAGAGCTGGAAGCTCCTGTTGTCTAGGATTTTAATTGTATTTTTTCCATTTAGACACAAAATGCGTGGCCCAGGGTTGCAGTCAGCAGCAGTGTATAGCACAGCAACGCCTGTGCTGGCCTGCAGGCTCCGGGTGCCCAGCTGTGTGTCTGGCTGTGTGTCCCGCTGTATCACCTGTGTGCGGCACAGGAACGCGGTGATGCTCACAGCAACCTGGCACTGCGGGCCTCAGCACACATCCCTGGCTCTGAGGAATGCACGGCTGACCCGTAAAGCTGTTGCTTCTGAGTGCAGAAGCACATCTGAGGCCTGGGCTCTGCTGAGCTCAGGAGAGCCCGACAGCACCTGTGTCCCTGTGCCCTGTGCCAAAGGCCCAGAGGATGCTCACTGGTGGCTCTGGGTCCCTGTGCTGAGCAGCAGCTATCAGCCGTGTGTCGTGAGGGAGGACCTCATCGTCCTTTCTGTGCTGCCTCCTGCCCCTTAGTGTCTGGTCACAGGGACCCACTGGGGGGGAACCGCAGCCCTTGGCCCTGCACAGCTGCATCCCCTGCGACCATCCTACTGTCTCGGGTGCCTGACTCCAGGGCCTGGCCTCCTGATCCATCCCAGCCATTCCAGGGAGCTGGACACGATGGGCCACTTACTCTGCCCCTCAGAAGAGGCTCAGCCAGTGGCTTGGGGCATGGATCTGGGAGGGACTTGGGGGGGCCTGATTTGGGGGATGGTCCTTTATGGAGTAAGATGTGGCCACACTGCTTTCAACATGGTTGATCTGCTTCTCTTATTTATTTATTTTTGTTTTTGTTTTGTGTATGAGACAGGGCCTCACTGGGTAGCCCAGGCTGGCCTCGAACTCGAAGCAGCAATCCTCCTGCCTCAGCCTCCCGAGTGCTGGGATGACAGGCATGTGCCATCATGCCCTGCTGCTTTGCTTTGTTTGGTTTTCATCCATAGACTTCAGTGCCCTCAGCGCGCCGTTCGTCATGAGCTGCCCCAAAAGAAGTGCAGCGCGGTGTTTCCCAAACTCATTCACAGAACCCCTTTTTTCTGCCTTCCTTCCCTAGGGAGCAGCCGGAGGGACCCGGATGCCCCGCAGCACAGCAGGGAAAACGGGCTGATGTGGTTCCTCGGAAGGGGGAAGGACGCAGGAGCATCTGCCAGCGTCTCTTCATTTGGGACATGTTGGTGGTGGGCTCTCGTGTGTGAGGGGGAGCTGGGCAGCTGCCCTGACCTTGTCTCCCCACGGCCACGGTGTCCTAATGGGGCTCAGGAACTGGGCGCCCGCGCAGGCTCGTGCTGTGTTTTGTTCCGTTTTGCTTGCGGTGGTGGGGATGGAACGCAGGGCCTCACCCGCGCTAGGCCTGTACTGGACCGCTGAGCTGCACCCCCGACCCGTGCCCCGTCCCCCACCTCCAAGCGGGGGTCCACTCCCACCCAGGAGCTGCACAGGAAGCCAAGGATAACACAGTGGCCAGGAGAACTGAGTTCAAGTCCTGGCCCCAGCCCTCTGATCCAGCTGTGTGACTCTGAGCTTGGCATCCAACTTCGCAGAGCTCCCAGGTCCCCCGCTGAGAGCTAGGAATTAGAAGACTCATCTCGTTAGCCGCAGCTGGACTTGCAGCCCGCGATGTCTTCAAGCTCTTTCGCTCGGGGCTGCCAGCGGTAAATGCGTGCGGTCAGCACCCAGCGAGGGGTGGCTGTGTTGTCATCACGGCTCCACTGGTGGGGTAGCGCCTGGCCGCTTCTGCCCATGCGCACTGCCTGCCTGTCTCCTTCCCAGCCCTGCGCTGCTTCCTGCCCGGCGATGCTGGGAGAAGGTGCCCATGCCTGGGATCTCCCAATTTTAAACAATCTCAGAATTCCAGAGTCTTTTTATGTGGACTCCAAAGGATTCCATTTTGTTTTGTTTTGCTTTGTTTTGTTTTGTTTCATTTTTTTTTTTTTTTTTTTTTGTTTCTGAGACAGGGTCTTGCTATGTAGCTCAGGCTGGCCTCGAACTTACAGCAATCTTCCTGCCTCAGCCTCCTAAGTGCTGGGATTACAGGCATGTGCCACCACGTCTGGCCAAAGGTTTCCTTCTGAAGAAGCAAAAGTCAACTTTTATTTACACTGTGACAAAAGCAGATTTAAAAATAAGCCTGCTTGTCTTCCAATATGAAATTCATAGAAAAAAGCAACTCTGTGCATATTTATGGCAGCAGCTATACCCAGAATTCACATTTACTGGTCCTATCTTGTGGCCCACATGTTCTTTCTGTATCTATGGCTTCTTTACTAATGAAGTTCAGAGAGGTTTAGTGACTTACTCAAGGGCACACAGCTGGTGGGTGTTGGGACTAGGAGACCAGTCTGTCCCTTGCTGTCCCCTGTCTTTCCCTTGCTGTCCCCTTTCTCCTCCCATCTCTACCTCCATTCTCTTGCTTCTCTGTCTTCATCCACTGCCCAGGTTCAGGACTGAGTCACCTCTAGGTTGACTATCAACACTGAATCCAGGCTCTGAACCCTGGTTCTCCCCTTCCATGACTAACAGAATGGTCTTTCTTTAAAATTTTTGATGCACTCAATTTATAAAAGGGTGATACATATGCAAGATCCAAAACTTGGAAAGTACAAAAACTGGGTAAAAAGCAGATACCCCATCTCTGTTCCTGAGCCCTGTAGGTGCCCTCAGAGATAGCACAGTTGCCAGTCAGCTCCAAAGACCTGAGCGTATCATACAGCCTCACTGCATTTGTCCTTCCCTGGGTCAATGGTGATGCCTTATATGTGCTGCCTGGCACCTGCTCTCTCTTCCTTGGTTTGCAGAGATCAGTCCAGATCCAGGCACAGAGACCCAACTGGACCATTCTTTGAAGGCTTGCATAGTGTTTTATTGTACTCATGCACTATATTTTATTTTGAAATATATTTGTTATGGGCTGGGAATTTAGCTCAGTGGCCTAAGTGCCTGCCTGGCAAGCGTGAGGTCATGAGTTTGATCCCTGGTGCCATAAAATAAATAAATAAATAAATAAATAAATAAATAAATAAATAAATAAATAAAAAATATATTTGTTGATATTTAGTGACAGTGATATTGCTGCCTTCCGTGGGCCAGGCTCTGTTAAAGAGCTTTTCATATGTTTAACCTAAATACAACCTTATGAAACGTGTTGTACTGTTTGAATTTTAAAGATAAGACTACAAAGGCCCCCAGGAATCAGGAAGCGAAGGCTCCCCAGCTGGTCAGTGGCAGGTCAGGGAGGCTGAACCAGGTCACCTGGCTGAGATGGTTTCCTGGGGCTGTGGAAGGGAGGACCACACAGCGGTGATGTCCCACAACTCTGGAAGCTGGATGTCCAAGGTCTGGACAGGATTCCTCTGAGTCTTTAGATGGAATCCATGCCACGCATCTCTCCTACCTTCTGATGACAGCTGGAGATTGCTGCCATCCTTTAGCTTGCAGCTGTGTCACACTGATGTTTGCCTCTGCTGTCACATCACCACTGTATCAGTTTGGGTTCACAAGAGCCACAGATTTAATATCATAATACATATTATGATTATATATATATATATATATATATATATATATATATGACTTACTAAATAGGCTTACCATGGCTGCCTTTAGAATCAGGGATGGAAGAATACAAGATTGTCAGCAGTGCACTGGAGAGAAGCAGGGTCCAGGAGAAGGATGAAGAGTCTGAAGGAACTGAAGACAAACTAAGGCAACCAGAGCTCCTCTCAACAGGTGAAGGGCAGATTTCCTTCTTCTTTCCCTTTTTATTCTGTCCAGGCAACAAGCCTATTGGTGGGTGCCGCCCACCCTGGGGGTGGGTCTTCCCTCCTCAGCTTGCAGGCTACGTGTCAATCATCCCACACCAAGACCTGTGCTCCACTAACCTGCTAAGCATTTCTTCATTGATTCAAGTTGACGCCACACTTAACTGTCACAGCCACCTTCTCACCCTGTACCTGAGTCATCACATGGCATTCTCCCAGTGTCACTGTCCCTCTTCTTAGAAGGACCCCAGTCATATTGGATGAAGGACCACATAGCTCCATCCCATTATGATTGATACATTGTGTCAACCTGAGAAGTTTAGAAGTTTAACTGAGAGACTCAGCAGGGAGCCAGGATCCTTTGTAAATATCCTCAGCCTGTGCAAAGGAGGACACAGAGATTTTGTGAGTGCTACACCCATCCTAGGGGGCGGTGGCTGGTGTAAAATATAAGGGAGGAGAAGAGGCTTGTTTTCCCCCTTTTGCTCTGGCTGCTGCCTTGAAGTGTTGCCCCAGTGCCATGCCACCCTGCCTTGGAGCCAGCTGACTATGGACTGAAATCCCCAGAAACTGTAAGCTAAATAAACCTTTCCTTGCTTCCCTTTGAGTGTCAGGTGTTTTGTCCCAGCAATGAGAGAAAAGTTACCAAGACACATCTTAATGACATCGCGTAATCTCTTCCTGAGTGAGGTCACATTTCTGAAGTTCTGGGATTAGGACTTCAACATGTCCCTGGGGGTGCGTCTTTCAAACCATAGCAATGCTCTTAATCATCACCTCATTGCTGGTGGGCTTCCTGCTGCTTCCAAGCTTTCCCTGTCACACATGAAGATCTGCTTCCTCAAGTGTAGCTGCAGGACAAGTTCCCAGAAGGAAGTTTCCGTCAAGACTGTGTGCCTTGAACTTGGAATTTCTATTGACAGACCACTCTTCACAAGGGTGCACACTTTTCTCCTGTAATGGTTGATACATCGTGTCAGCTTAAGAAGTTTAAAAGTTTAATGAAGTGACTCAGCAGGGGGCCAGGGTCCTCACTTGATAAACATCTTGAGCCTGTGCAGGAGGAGGGCACTGAGATGCTGTGGGTGCTGCTACACCTGCCCTAGGGCAGGTAGACTGCATACAATGTAAGGGAGGAAAAAAAGGTTTGCTCCCACACTCTTTTTTGCTCTTGTTGCTTTTGCTGTCTTCCACTGCCACGAACTATTATCCCTCCACCAGGCTACACTGCTTGGGATTCAGCTGATTATGGACTGAAACCTCCTCAAACTGTGAGGTAAATAAACCTTTCCTTCCTTCATTTTGAGTGTTGGGTACTTTGTCTCAACAAGGAGAGAAAAGTAACCAATGGTACACATTCTTCCCTCACCAACCCAACATGTACAAAAATGGAGCTTTTGGCCTTTGCACACTCAGTAGACAGAGATAGAATCTCTTCCTTTTTAGTGTATTTCTGTTTTCAAGAGTGCACTTGGGCCTCTTTTAATGTATTTAAAGCCCATTTTTATGTCTTTTACTGTGAACTAATTGCTTACCTCCTTTTTCAATTTTCTCCTCAGAATCTGATCATATGAGTTTGTAGGAGCTCTTTAGAAATATCCTTTCCCTGTGATATGAGTTGCACATTTTCTGCTACATCATAATTTCTTTGGAAGTTATTCTTGTTTTTAAAAAATTTTTTCCCATGCACAAATTTTTCTTTTTACCCTATGAAGTTTATCAGTGTTTTCTGCTTCCACATTCTGTGTCACATAGTCTTGTGAGAGCATTCATCTGGTTATGTCACTATATTGTTCAGGTCCCTATGTGGCTCTTCCTTGTCCTTAGCGTGACATGCGCACACTTTGGAATAACCTGGAGACCCCTACTTTGGACCCCACACTGCCTTGCATGGACCTCACCCATTGAGCTCTTTGGCCCAGAATCTCGAGCTCTTTGGCTCACGCTTCCCTTTCTGCCTGCCCTGGTCTTGCTGATGAATCCATCTCCCCAACTCCACTTACAAGTGGGGGTAGCAGCCTTGGGTTGGGCAGGCAGTGAACAGCCCTCAGCTGCTGAGCCCCAGGATCTGAGGACCCCGACTGCCAGCCAGCAGTGGCCTGACAGGACACTGAGCATGGCTGGGGACTGACCTGGCCACTTCTTCCTGACATGGTGGAGCCTCCAATGTTGGAGCCCGCATCTTAGGATTTACTGACTGGCATCATCATGGCTTTAAATACTCACTGGTTCATGGCTGTGGGCTGGGATTTATGGGGCCATTGTTTGCTTACAGTATTTAAAGAAGAAGGAAACAGCCCCAGCAAGGTGTGAGGCATTTTCCTCAGCTTTTTTCACAGGCACCCTCAGAGGAAGTGTGGTCCTGCTGCCTCCTCAATTTCTAACTTCCGGCCCCCAGAGCTGGGAGAGCAGATGTCTGTTGTTGAAGATTGTTTGTGGTCATGTGTCACGGTAGCCCTGAGATGCACATCCAGGACCACAGAGCTCTGGTCTCCCGTCTGCTACCCCCAAATCTGCTGTTCTACTTTGCGAAAGTCACTTCTGGAACGTCACTGCCTCACTGCCACAGGAGGGTCCCCCCAGCCCAGCCCCGCACGGCTCCCCACCTCCTGAGCAGCTGGTAGCCCAGGCTGTGTTTCCTCCACTCCCCTTCCTGCACTCCGTGATTGCTGCCTCTGACCAGCACAAACCTATCATCACAGAAGTACCAGAAAACGCTGGTGTAATTCCAGCGAGACCAGTACTTCCCCAGATGCTAAGGACTGGAGGGAAAAACCTGCCGCCCACCCCAAGGTGCTGTGGAGCATCGTCTGCTGTAGACTAGGAGGCAGAAAGGCGTTGTAGGAGCTCTCCCCAGACAGAGAAGACCAGGATGCACTTTGTGGGGTCGCCCTGCACACAGCGGTCTCAGCCCCCGGAAGCACGGACTTCTTAAAATGTGGATGTTTAGAAGTCAAAATCTTTGGGGTTGGACTCCAGGCATGAGTATATATTTTTAAAGATACACCCAACAATTTTAACATGAAGGCAAGACCACTGATAGGAAGAGGCTTCCATAGTACGGTCTTCGGGTGTCACCAGGGAGCTGGGTAGCAAGGCGTAGTCTCAGGCTCTTTCAAATTTCCTGGGTCAGAAAATCAGGGGGTGGCTGAAAGAGCCCCCAGAGGCCTCCGTGTGGCCTCCTCCTGAGAACTGCTATGAGATATGATCGAAAGATATGGCGAAAGTTTAAATTAAAAAAAACTTACGATGAGAAACACATTGCCACTACTGTCACCTCCCTTAAATCCTCTCCCTCACTCCAAGCACTCTCACCCAGTGGTCCTTGCCACTTTCTGAAGCAGGTCTGGAGTCTTCTTTCATGAGTATGTTTTCGTGGCTTCCTTGCTATCCTGAATTGATTCAAAACATTTATGGCAATTTCTGTCAAACAAAAAAATGATACTACAGTGCTTCTCCACCTTGTCCACCAGATCTGGCACTGTGAGACTCCTAGCTCTTCCCTCAAACCAAAATGATCATTAAAGGTAACTGTTTTGAATTGATTCAGGGCATCGAGGCAGCCAGGACAGTGCAACTAAAGACACTCAAGAAAGAGGTCTTCCAGAACTGCTGCAGAAAGTGCTAAGAACGATGGGATAAACCAGAGGGGGCATTGGGGGGTGTTTATTGTCCTGTGACAAATTTTAGAATTTAAATATTCACCATATGATTCAATCACACCTCATAATCTGGAGAATCCCACCTAGCCACCCTTTTGCACAAAGCCAGCACTGGTGGTGACCCGGAGACGGCGGGAAAGAGTGTAGATGGCGCTGACTACTTTGCTCCCAGAGGTAACTGAAAGTTGGGTCTAATCACAGTTTAATTTGAAAATGCCCTCAACTTCTCTTTTGCTGGGCAGTTATTCTAAGCAGGCGGGCTCCAGCTCACCCCTAGATTAGGAATACTTTGGTGGTAAAGGAAATCTTGCTCCCTCTAATTTGCTGTCTTTCAAAGTGTTACCCATGACTCCACATCATGAAGCCCTTTGGGCTCCTTGGTTAACTGGGACTTTAGCAACATCAAGGTTTTGATGCCTTCCGGGCAGATTTCCCTCTCTGTTCCCTGCGAAGGGCTGGTCCTTGCTGCCCCCTCATTAGCATGTGGGAACATGGGTTTCATTCACAGAGATGTAATAAACGTCTGGTGGACGTCCCAACCCCTCTTTTTAGGGTTGTGTATGTCTTTATTTTAGGAAATGCACAAAGAATTCTGACTTTTGCAAACAGATTTAAAAGTTATACAAGAGAAAAATACGCCGACAGTGCCTCACACAGGACCCGCTTCTGCCCAGGAGTACTGTTGTCTGGTCCCAGTCCTGCCACCATCCTGGACTTGCTTCATGACACAGCAAAGTTTGGACTTCCTATCTTTGAAACACAGGCATTGCTCTGAGTCAGCATAAAAGTTTAGCTGATGCTACCTTGGTGTATGAGCTATTTTTAATTCAAGGAGAGTATTTTAAACTCACATATTTCATTTAATATTTAAGGAAGCAACATACATGGCATATCGGACCTATGATTTTTTGTGGGGATTCTGACATAATTTTTATTTCTCTTTACACTAAAAAAAAAAAAATCTCAAGAGGAACCAATTTAAAGAAAAATAGGTAAATAATAAAAGTTCTTTCTGGATATGGTAACGTGAAAGTTTCACAGATGTAAACTTTTGATGCAAACATCAAAAGTTAAATCCATGAAAACTTTTACACAGAGGAAAGTCCAAGAAAAATAGATAAATAATAAAGATGCCTCATGAATGTTGCAAAAACTGTAAAAGTGCAAAGGCTCCTGGCCGAGGTTGGACCAGTCTGATGATCAGCAGGCTGATGATCAGTGGCTGCCGGTCCTCTGATCCTATTGGATCATCTTTAGGGAAATGAATCCAGATTGAACCATTCCAACCAGTATGATTCAGCATAGTATTTTAAAATGGCATCTTGATATTATTTGGATTATTGCCCTCTTTGCTTCTTGGGGTGCCTGAACTGTTCATGTCATTTTTGTTCACAACCATGCATCTCCTAGAAGTCGTTTCCATGGGACTCCTATGTCTTTCTGCTTATGGAGTTGTTGCTGAGGAGGGTCTTTGCCTTTATCCTGCCCTAGATTTTATGCTAATGCATCTGCGTGGGGTTTCAGTGCCTTGTGAAGAACAAAACAATTTGGCACAGGTGAGCAGCTTCTAGAAAGTGGACGATAACGGCAACAACAACGACGACGATGATGATGATTTTGGCTACCAGGGTCATGAACTCACAGCCAGCTTCCGTGTTATTTTTTTGCTGGTGGTTTTGTGCAAGAGCCTCCATCTCCTACCTCTCTATGCAGGTCTGAGCTCTCTGCTCTGGGGTGAGGACAGAGAGAAAGCGCTGCAGCTGGCGCATTCCAAGTGTTATGTGAGAGCCCAGCACCACAGATGGCCCTCCCCTCCCCTCCCCTCTCCTTCCCTTCCCTTTCCTTCCTTTCCCTTTTCCTTCTTTCTTCCCTCCCCGCTTCACCTACACACACTGGGCACCTGCATATGCCCAGGCTCTCTGCTGGGCACCGAGGAAAACAGCTCCCAG
>RJWT010021015.1:0-17750 GCA_004365215.1 Cuniculus paca | reverse complement strand
AGTTTGGAAGCTGCAAAGGTTCAAGACTTGCTGCTTTTTGTACTGCCTTCAGGTCATCTTTTCTATTTCTCTGTTCCTTAGCAATTGAGGTCTCAGCTCTATCTTTATAGTCCACAGCTTTACTGGAGCTTCCTTTCTGGTCAAACTCTTGTTTCAAATCACCTTGCTTGGCTCTGTGTTCTTGATTTGCAATGTAAATCTGGCTAAAAGCCCCCAATAATAGCCATGCCATGGCCTCAACATTCGACTGCCTTGCAATTTCTTTTGTCAGATTAATCAATTCAGCATCCTTAAATCTCAGTCTCAGGCAGAGTCTCTGGACATGAGCAAAATGCAGACAAACTTTCTGCCAAGCCATAACATACATCAACTGGAGTTCAACACCCAATACAGTCCTTCTTCCCAGCAGAAACCTCCTGAGCCTGGTCTTTACCAGCAGGCTTTCTATCAGCCTTCTGGTCTCCTGACCTCTGACAAGAATCTCTCCTACAGAACAGCCTAAGCTGGTCCAAGGCTATTCTTTCAGGCGACAGCTCTGAACCTTTCCAAACTCTACCCACAAGCCATTTCCAAAGGCTCTTGAACCACATGGTCAGGTACAGTCACAGCAATGACCCCACTCCTAGTACCAATTTCTGTATTGGTTACTTTTTTGTCATTGCTGGGACAAAACACCTGACACCCAAAATTAGGGAAGAAAAGGTTTATTTAGCTTACAGTTTCAGGAGATTTTAGTCCATAATCAGCTGGCTCCAAGGCAGGGTGGCATGGCACAGGGGCAACACTTCAAGGCAGCAGCCAGAGCAAAAGAGCAAACACAAGCCTCTTCTCCTCCCTTACATTGTACACAGGCCAGCCCGCGCCCCCCCCCCACCTTCAGGGTGGGTGTAACACTCACAAAATGTCCTTGCCATCCTTTGCACAGGAGGAGGATATTTACAAAGTAAGAACCCTGGCTGAGTCTCTCAGTTAAACTTCTGAACTTCTTAAGTTGACACAATGTATTAACCATAAGACACTGTTTCTTCTGCTTAATTGGCCAGGTTCTGCTTCCAATTATTGCAACAAGAAATACAGAAATTGGAGCAACAGTAATAATAATAATGATAAACAAAATCCTTTATTGAGCACCTACTGTGCGCCAGGCAGTATGTTATATACTATTGCATTATTTCATTTCCTCCTTTCAACTATCCTGTAAATTTGGAGATTTTTAATTTTATATTTTCTTTTGCATTGTTTTTTAGTAGAAGAGGTAACTAAAAGTTATATGAATCTAAAATTTGTTTAGAAAGTAGGGATTATGTATTTGTGAAACTTGAAAGACAGAAAAAAAACCCAAATCATAGAAAATTGTACCTGCCTAACTAAGGAGTAAAGACAGAAGAATAATGTTTTAGGCTTTTTATTAAGGGCAAATTTAAAACATGCAAAACAGATAATACAATGAATGCTTTTTATACTAACCGAGTTTCTGCCAATCATCAGTGTACATGCTAGTTTATACCTTATAGCTATGCTGTTTTATCTACAACTACCCTATTTGTTTAAATATGTAGGACCTGGGTAGTTTGATTGAATTTTCTTGAATATTGTGAGGTTTAAGAGTTTGGAATTTGAGTCAGCTATATATGAAGGTAGTATTAATTATAATTTAGTTAAGTTCTCCAGCTATATAAATAAAATGTGTATGTTAAAATATCATTTAAAATTAAAAGGCAAGGCCAGGCATGTTGGCATATGCCTGTAATCCCAGCACTTGGGAGACTGAGGCAGGAGGATTCCTGCAAGTTTGTGGCCAACTTGGGCTACAGAGTGAGTTCAAGGCTAGCCTGAACTGCATAGGGAAATTTTGTCTCAAAAAAAAAAAAAAAGAGAGCGAGAAAAGGCAGACAATGATCTATGAGATTTACTTGTTGCAAATGTCACACTGAAAATCCACTAAGGCTATTTCTGCCTTTGAAATGAAAGATTTTAAAAATGAATATTCATATTCTGTTGATGGGAAGATAACTCAGTATACCTTATTGGAAATTAATTTGGCAAAATGTTCTGTGGACTTAAAGAATTTTATGCCCTTTAATTCACAAATTCTGAAAAGAGCATTTTCCCCAGCAGAAAATTATGATAAGCATGAAAATAATTCTATACAAAGAATTCTGTGATAATATGACCTACAAGAGCAAAAATATCAGAGAAAAATCACAAAGCCTAACAATAAGAGAATGGTTGCACAAATTATGGTGCATGGGTAATTTAGTACCATTTTCTTTGGAAAATGGTCATATATGCAAAGCATGGTCTTATGTAAATTTATCTTTTCACACATAGAAAGACATTGGAGAGACATACACTATGTTAGTAGTGGTTATTTTTGGATTGTGGAATGATGGGTGTTTGCAGTTTCCTTTTTTTTTTTTTTTTTTGAGACAGGTTCTCACTGCAGGCCCTGCCTTGAGCTCACTTTGTAGCCCAGGCTGGCCTCAAACTTGCAGCAATCCTGCCTCAGCCTCCTGCATACTGGTATCACAGGCGTGAGCCACCATGCCTGGCTGTAGTTTCCTCTTTAATCTGTTCTGTAGTTCTCCTTTTTTCCTGAGGAACATATATTCTCATCTAGATGCAGAAAAAAAATGGATTTAAGATAATACTCTCCAGCAAAAAACTTTATAAGTATTATTGTGATCCAAGAGAGCAGTGTAAATGGCTGCTTATTGCTAATACTAATAACAATTTTTCAGTACTTAGTATGTGTAATAACATTTATGGTAGCAATTGCTGAGTACTTACTATATGTGAGGCATTTAGTTAAACATTTTAATTTATAATATCAATTGATGCCTGCCTCATAGGCGTATAACAAGGATTATAATCCTTCCCAATGCATAGATGAGAAAACCGAGACTCCTAATGGATAAGTGACTTACTTGAAGTCCAAAGCTTAACTGGTGGGGCAAGGACTTGAATTAGGATTGTTCAGCTTGCTGGCCCTGTTCTTCCCATCTGAAGTTCACTGACCAGTGCACCTCCCTCAGGGGTGACATGAGCTATCTCATCGGACAGCCCTTCCAGGGTGAGCCCGGAGATCACGGCCATCAGAAGCTAAGTCCAATCTTGCTCATAGTTAGGACCAGCTGGTGGTCAGAGGACCAGTTTGAAAACAGAAATCCAATTTCCAATCAGGAAAACAGGCTTTTCTTCTTATTTCCTTCAATAGAAATAAGAGCTGAGGGGCTGTCTGCTTTCCCTGGAGACAGTCTGTGTTCCCCATCTGGTCTCCTCTGGGCTTCACTCCAGCATCTCCATCAGGTCACAACCAGCGCCACCTCCAGGCCTGGGGGTGACTGTGCTATCCCCTCAAGCACCTAGCTCACAGAGGTCATCTTATTTTCTTCATTTTCCTGGTTCCTAAGAAAGAGTGGCGAGTGGGATGGGTCACTTTGTTCTCTGGACCTGACCATTTCGCACCTTGCAGGGTAGTGGTAAGGATCCACGACAGATGTGGAAAGCCTTATATTCAGTAGACTCCACCAGGCAGGTCACACTAGCTTCAAGCCTGTGAGGACTTTACTTCCTCGCCTGGCGCCCTGCACAGCCATCTTAAACAAGCAGTGGTGTGTGTGGGGGCGGGTGGCAGGCCATGAGAAGAGAGAAGCTGTCATCAAACCTGAGCCTTGACACCCCACACCCCTGCCCTTCCTGGGCCCTCAGCCTGTGCATCTGACCGCAAAGGGCGTAGGCTGCTGGGTCGCTCTAACAGTCTATGCCTGGGTCTAAACACTGCTGGAAGCTGGAATTCAAGGAGGGGAGTGCTCTGCTCAGACTGCATTTGAAGTGATCTGATGTGTTTCAGATGCAGAGCCATGTCCCTTGCTCTGCCTTCTATAATTCTCCATCTGGGCCTCTCTCATCCCTTCATCCTCCAAATCCTGCAGCTGGCAACCTGGCACTAGGTGCCAGGATGATTCCCGCCATAAGCATGTCCCCTGTGATGTGTCTGTCACACACTCCGAGGCCAGGGGCACAGAGGTTCTGATTCCACAGTGGACCAGTCACTGTGGCTGTTCAGGGTGACTCAACTGACTATCACATGCAGTTTATAAATTCCAGAGAACAGAGAGCGCCATGGTGACAGGTGGGAAATTCTTCCTCTATAGATATATTTTCATCCTAAAAAGGAAAGATTTGAGATGGCTAACACAAATGCAAAGAGTAGGAAAAAGAAACCATGAAAATGAAACAAGAAATCAGGGTGGAGGATTTAGGGCAGAAAAGATTTCTTTTCCCATACACAGCAAGGTTCCATGCTGATGCCCCTGTTGCAAACTCAAATTAACAAGAGCAAATGATACCCATTTTATTTAATGTAAGGTTTGGACTGCACAGTAATCTTCAGGAACCAAGACACAAAAACCCAGGGAAAACTATTTCTACGGACAGTCCTGCAGCAGCAAGCCTGGCAGAAGAAAGGGTGTGCTACACGGTAATTAACCAGGGGACGGAGGAAGGCTTGTTTATTCACGTTCTCCTAGGCCTCCGGGCACCAGGCAGGACACCTCTGGAATGACAGTCTGGGACCTACTTTGGCAGGGTAGGTCAGATCATTGTAAGGGCCTGCTCAGGAGAGAAAGCCAGAGGAGGCCAGAGAGGGACATTCTTTCCTCTGCAGTTTTCTCAGTTTCTTTCACCTTAAAATGCTCAGTACATCAAGATGTCATATTTTGGGGATATCAGGTTCTAAGCCCCAGGGAGGGAAAGTAAGGGGGCTTGTGGGGGCTTCCTGTTTTCCAATTCAGACCCATTTCTACCTCCTGTCCTGCTGTCTGACCTGTGACCCTGACTGTGTAGCTTGCTTTTTGTCCCACACTGGTCTTGGCCATGGGGCACCAGCAGGAGATCAGAGGGAGAGGGGTGTGGTCATGAGGTCACTTTGGACTGGCTGTGTCCTTCCATAGAGGGCACTGCTCTTCTTCAGATGACCTCAGCAAGCCTTTCTAGACACGTAGCTGCCCATTCACTTGGATGGGAGTGAAGTTCCACTGCCACTGGACCCTGATCACTGTGCTACCCCAGCCCACACCTCTGCCAGCAGCCCCTAGTGAGTGAACCTTCTCCAGGTACCTGGACAGGAGCACACAGCTCCCTCCTGTTAGGATTCTTATCGGCAGGTAAGCATAAAAACTAAAAGAAGGAACAGTTACAAATGAAATAGAAATTGTAGTTCCCTGTCCGTATGCAACCCCTGAAACAAAAAAACAGATCTGTGCATGTGTGTGCGTGCGTGCGTGCGTGCGTGTTGTGCTGCGTGTTTGACTGAACTTTCCAGTGACCCAAACAACACAGACATAAGAAGCAACCTCCAGTCATCTCTCCTTCCTGCCAGGGCCCGAGGGACTGTGCTACATCAAAGTCTGCTGTCACTCTGCATTACCTTGACTTTTTTGGAGCTGTGTCCTCCCGAATGGTGAGTTCCAGCCCTCAACTCTGTGCCTGTGAACGTGAGCTAACATGGAAACAGGGTCTGTGCAGATGTAACCATGTGTAATGAAGGTCATGGTGAGTGCGTGTGGAACCTATTCCAGTGACAGGTGTCCTGGGAGGAGGAGGACATTTGCATACACACACACACACACACACTCACACAGAATGCCACATGAGGGTGGGGGAAGGATGCACAACCAGATGCTCCTTCAGTGCTTCCAGAGGATGTGACCCTGCAGACACTTTGATAGTGGACCCTGGTCTTTAGAACTGTGGCAGAGCGTGTCTGTAGTCACGAGCCCAGTGGTTCTGGACAGTGTGTTGCAACAGCCCTAGGAAAGCAGGTGTTAAAGAGCTTCTCTTGCTGACTGTGCCTACCTTTCTGGCTTCATCTTCCTCCATCTGCTTACATTTTTGTCTCTGTCACATATGTACACAGTGCATTTTGGGTTTCTAAACCTTTTGGCTGTAACCTTCTTGCTCCCTAGAATGCTTTTTTCACTTTTCTTCTTGGCTGTCCTGTCCCTCTTCTTAGATTGAGCCCGGGTGTCACCTTCTTTAGGAGCCCTTCCCTAACCCTAAGCAGGGTTGAGTGTGTCTCCTTGGGATTCCTGTGTTACCCATAACAGACAGCTTGTGTGTTTGTCCTGATCCCTCCACAGCAGCCTCCTCATGGGCAAAGTCTTGTTCTTCTGTATCCTCAGAGCCCACAGGGGTGCCTGGCACATGGGCGATGCCTAACGTTTATAGATGCCTTTAGTGTGGCATTTGCCACAAGACAGTCACTTTTCTTGGTACTGTGCATAAATTTCATCTAAACACAAGGACATTGAGGTTGCATAGGATGTTTTCTAACTTAGGTGTCTACACATGTTGGAATTGGAATTTAAATAGGACAGCAAAGTCTAGTCACTTCCATTCCAATCTGCTGCTTCTTCACATTGGACAGATAAAGAGGAGTCAGGTTAGGGGTGCTGTATTTTTGTTCATAGTCATATTTGGCTATTATCTCAGCAGTCAGCTTGGAGCCTTGCATGGATGTTGATCAAATGATTGTGTATTTACTAAATCTCTGTTTGGTTTTCTCAACAAGCAGAAATGTTTATTCCTTGAAAAAACACATTCGCTAAGTGGGGCCATGTGGATGGAACACTGAGACCTTTGAAGAGGCTGAGATTTCAATTGCAGAAAATTAAAAATGAGATTAAAATCTGCATAATGATGCTATTTTTCATCATAGTGTCACACAATAGCACCATGCAGACTCCTGTTCCTGTCTGTGTAACACGTTGACGTCTGGAGATTGGATATTGTGCATTCCAGGGGTGGACTGTGCTGAGGTGAGGTGCTGAGGAGCAGATGCAAGCACTGCCTTCTCCTGAGCAGTTCAGACCTGTGCTGCATGGGAAGGCTTACTGTCCTTTCCTCTAGGTCTCCAGGAGCCCTTTTAACTGGTTCTCATTGCTCCCTCTCTATAAATGATTGAGCTGTGCCTCAGAGGAGAAGGAGCTTGCTTTGAGGGCTTACCTATTCTACAGATGTGGGACTGAGTGCTGAGACATTTGTGGGGAGCCAGAATAATGGAGCTCCTGTACTCTTGAAGTTAAGAGCATAGTGAGGCAGAAAGAAATTAGATGAGAATTCTATATGTCAAGCAGTGTGACTTGTGTTACTGATGGCTGAGCTGGTACTCAGACCCCAAGGTGAAAGCTTTTGCATCCAAAATCTTCCTGTGGCTCTTTTTGGCCTTTGGCAATGCCCCTATTTTATAGCACTCATTTTCTGGTGCTTTCTCAGAATACTGTCCATGGGAACTTCTATCCAATTCAGTAGGTCTTAAGCAAGCTGTTTACCTCTTTTTAATCATAGGAGGTTTCCAGAGTGTTAAATGTTGAAATCCTTGTTCTACTTCTTCCTAACTGTGTGACCTTGGGCAAGGTCAGTAGCCCCCCAAAGTTCATTTTCCTCCTCTGTAGTGTGTTGCTGACATGAGGTTCAACTGAGAGCATGAGTGGGAAATGTTCTGTAAACATTAAGAAGCTCTCCAGATGCTAGAGATGATTACAGCAAACCGACACAAGCCTGCCCATCCTCCTCAGAGAATAGCTGGGTATCATTCTAAAAAGAATGAAAGTGGTATTATTAAAATAATAATAGAAATTGTTGTGCTTACCTCTATTATTTTATTATTACACAAATATTTTAGAATGAATATATGAAAATTGGAAAATAAGCCACAAAAGATCTCTGAATGGAAAACAGATTTAAAAATGTTATGTTGTTTTAGTCCTCATTTGTAGCCTGTTTTCTCCTACCTTACACAGAGTTCTAAAACAGGATGGGTGTGTCCAGGACATACATAGCACTGAAGAAGCAGCAGAACCCTTCTTTTTACAATGAAAGGAAAACATGTGCCTATATGTAGCTCCTGGGTACTGGGTTATCTATGGTCTTTTGCTGCTGAGGGTAGAATCAAAATTGGATTCTGGGTTTGATCTTGGCTCTGTCACTTCCCAACAAGGTAAGTTTGGGACACAGTGTCCCTTGGTTTGTTCTAAAAATTGCTGATAGCAATTTCCAGCTCATAGGGTTGTTGATAACGAAAATAACCAGTGAGCACAACCCCGTATCGTACTTAGCTCTTTTGTGTACCTGGTTAGTTCGAATTCCCCATGAGTCCTAAGCAACAGGTATTTACATCCATCCCAGCAAGAAATGCAGGCCTGGGAGGTAAAGGGATGCCTTTCTGGCTGTGTCCTGAGCTAGAGGCAGAGCTGCTGTGACAGCCCAGGTTTCTGGGGGTGATGATTGTGCAAGAGGGACAGAAGTGCCAGACTCTGTGCTAGGCAGCAAGGTGTCTATGGAGAGTGGCACATTAGGGCATTTATAGGAGAAAGAAAATTTTTAAAAATTCAAATAAGTTTTATAACGTAGAATTGTAGCAAAGTAAACACAGATATGTCTCATGAATTTCCCAATGCTTGGCACACAAATTTATATTGGCTCATAATTTTTTGTTTGTTTGTTTTGAGGGCTAAAGAGGCAAGGTCTCATGCTTGTGGCCAGGGTAAGTTTTCTTTTGAGTAGAGGAACTAATTCCACTGTTAGTCATTTTGGGAGTTGTTAGTTCTGAGATGAGCCATGAGTGACATTTTGAACTGGCTCAAGAAGATTTTGGCTCCAGATTTTGAACTGGGATAAAAGTACTGAGATGGTTTTAATGGTAGTATAGGCAAGACTGTGTGTGTGTGTGTGTGTGTGTTATATTAGGTTGCACAATGATCTCCAAAGGTATTGGGTTCTAATTCCTTGTGCTTAAGTCCTTAAGTTAAGGATCTTGAGATGGACTGTCCCGGAACATCTGGTTAGAGGTGCAAATACTATCACAGCTATTCTTGTAAGAGGCTGCTAAAAAGAGATGTGATGACACCCAAAGAAGGAGGAAGCCATAGGTCAGTGAAGCAGATATTGGAAAAAGGTAGCCACAAGTCAAGAAATGCTAGCAGATATGAAAAGCTGGAAGAGGCCAAGAACAAATTCTCCCTGAGAGCTTCCAGAGGGAGGACAGCTCTGCCCACACTTTGCTTTTTGGCCTCATGAAATTGATATCCTTGATCTGTGAGAGAGTAAGTTTCTGTTATTTTAATAACATTTAAACCATCACATCTGTGAGTCTCATGTACTTAGTTATAGCAGCCACCAAAAACTAGTGTAGCAGACCATGGAGTAGCCAACATCGACAGCAGCCTCCAGGAGGTAAATTGGAAGCTGAGGGCCAGGAGCAAGGGTTTTAGGATGAAAGGGATTGGGACCCCTCCCGGACAGCAGGAGAGTCACGTCCTGGCAGGGGCTGGCATGGGTGTCAGTGGCTCCCAGCACAGCAGGGCCTCCTGGAAATATCCATGTGGAAGCAAAAGACCTGGGAAGCATGGGAAGCGTGTGCTTGAGTAATTGCACGTCCGAGTCTATCCCCGACACAGGCAGGGCTCAGTTCAGGCACTTCAACAAAACTCTTATACCGTGTGTCTAAGTATTTAAAAGTTATAAATCAACTCAATAAAGTATTATGTAACAAATTTTGACAAAATTGACAAAACATGCTTACTTACAATTTTTAAATGCATTAAAGTTGGCAAAGTACAAAAATGACTGAATTTAAGTATTACTGAAAATGTGTGTTCTACTGATGAGCCAACAATTTTGGATGAGTGCTTTAGCTAAAATATACATAATTTATCCACTTTTATATAATTATTTTATAAAACTAGTATTTCTTACCTTTATTTCTTTAAAATTAGCAATTATGTTGTTATTATCAATGTTTTCATGTAATTCATGGCCTGCTGACAGTAATATCAAGCTATATCACCCTGTTTGAGTCATTGTATTTTTAACGAATCACCTTTAAAACTTAATTTCAACATGGAGAAACTTCACTCTCCTGCAGCAGGAATTAGCAATACAGATTTTATACAATTTTTTTTCCTTTTTTGGGTACAGGAATTGAACTCACAACCTTGTGCTTGCCAGGCAGGTGCTTATGTCACCGAGCTATATCCCTAGCCCTCAATCAATACAAATTTTAAATGAAACTTTAGACTCTGAAAAAACACATGAATATGAAATTGACATTTACCTATCATGTTCAGATAGTACAAATACGATTATATGTGATGAATTGTCATTATCACAAAAATGTTACAAAACACTTAATTTCACCGTGTCAGTCATCATCACTTACATTGTGACTTCTACTCTTAAAATATATTTTCTCCCTCCTAAGTTCTGTACAGAACGTTGGTACTACCGCAAAGCATTTCCCCCAAATAAGTATTTAATTAGTCTAAAGTCAGAATAGAAGGCTTATGGTAATAATGCATGAACAACTTCACTTTAATGCAGCAATCGAGGTTAATATCATCGATACAGCACAGCAATGCCGCGTGTCCCTTCACAGCAGGCATCCAAAAGGGCACTTGCCCTCAGAGGTTTTCTTCCCAGTATTGCATGATTCAGTCTCATCGTGAGACTACACCGCATAGGGTCCAGGTCCCCAAAAGTGAGGGCCACTCAATAACAATAACTCATCGGCACTTTTAAAGCCTCAAAGTCACATGTAATGAAAAACAAGGAAAGGCTGAGGAAGTGTCACAGACTGAAAGAAACTAAGAAGATGTCATAACTAAGCAGCTTAGATTACATTCTAAAATGTAAATAGAGCGCCAGTGGAAAACACTGGTGAATCCTAGTAAAGTCTGCAACTTAGTTCCAAGTACTATACCAATGCTATTTAAAAAATTATTTTGATCATTGTACTGAGGTTATGTGCAGTATTAAACTTAGGTGAGTCAAATTTTTTTGTACTTTTTTGGGTAATTCTTCTGAATGTTTGAGATTATTTAAGAATAAAAAGTTGAGGATAATTTTCTTACAAAACAAAACATTTTAGTATACAGTGGCCTTACTGGTGAATGCTACCGAAGAACTACACTAGTCTTTCAAGAAATCTTTTGAGAAGAAAGGAAATAATTCTCTAATTCATTTTATGAGTCTGGCATTACCCTGATCCTAGATATTAAAAGAAAGAATATCCAACATTAATATCCCCCTGAATATAGATGCAAAATACTGGCAAAGCATTAGTAAATCTTATCCAGCAATATCCTGTTTGCCCCAGGAATGTAAGTTTGGGTTAACATCTGAATTTCAGTTATGTAATAAAATATTAATAGAATAAAGGAGGAAATGATATGATTATCTCAATAGTCAGAGATAAAACACTTGAAAATAGTAAAATCTCATTCATGATAAAATTCCTCAACAAACTAGGAATATTCCCTGTTCTAATAAAGGTCACTTTATAATAAAACCTACAATTCACTTCATAATCTTAGGAATAGATCCTTTCCCCTACATTCAAAAATATGCATTTTCACCAGTTCTGTTCAATAATAACTAGAGATCTTGGACAGTCAATAGAGCATGTGAAGAAAAGGCACTTTGACTGGAAAAGAAAAAGTAAAATTGTCTTTGTTGATGACAGGGTCATATGTGTAGAAAACCCCAAAGAAACTACAAAAAGCTATAAGGAGTAAGTAGACTTAACAAAAAGCCATTAGAATTGAAATTTAATACACTAAAGTCAATTGCATTCTACATATGGCAAAGAACAATTGGAAAATGAAATTCACATAATGCAAAGTACTGTTAGAAGATATTTATTAAGATTTGTGAAATGTACAAATGTAGTGGCTGGAATTAAGACTAAGATTAGTAGTGTGATATGCCAAGAATCAGAAAACTCAATATTTTTGAGATGTTGTTTAACTGTCAAATTGGCCTATGAATGCAATGAAATCTGAAACAATTTTTCAGAAGAATTTTTGTAGAAAATGGCAACCAATTCTCAAATTTACATGGAAACACAAAGAAGCCAATCTAACCAAAACACATTTGAAAAGAACAAAGTTGGAGGACTTATATAACCTGATATCAAGATTTACTATAAATTATAGTAATCAAAACAGTGGTATGGTGCAAAGACAGACACAGAGATAATAAAACACAGTACATCTGAGAAAGAGATAAAAAATAGGGTAAATGGCTTTTGACCAAGGTGCCAATATAATCCCAGTGGGAAAATAAACTGCTAGAACTGGATATCTATTTGAAAAAGTATGCACTTTGGTTCTGACCTTATGCCAAATACAAAAATGAAGTAGCAACTGATCACTGAGCAAAACATAAAAGCTAAAGCTATTTTAAAAATGTATGACTCACTGAGAAAGAAATTGAGAAAACAGCCCCATTCACAAAAATTAAATACTTGAAAACTAGCCTAGCCAAGGAGGTGAAAGACCTCTATAATGTAATGTGATGTCTCCTGTGAAGAATGCTATTGATATTTAATTCAATCAAAATACCAATAGCTTTCTTCACAGAACTAGAAAAAAAATCCTAAAATTTGTATGGAACTAGAAGAGACCCCAAATAGTAAAAGCAATCCTGGACAACAACAAGAAGAAAGCAGGAGGCATCACAATCCTAAATTTCAAGCTATATTACAAAGCTACAGTGATAAAAATGGCATAGTACTGGGACAAAAACAGACATGCAGTTCAGTGGCACAGAAGAGAAGATGCAGATTAGGTGTGTTTAGTCGTGTGATCTTTGACAAAGGGGCCAAAAACGTATGCTGGAGAAAAGGTAGCCTCTTTAGTAAATAGTGCTGTGAAAACTGGTTATCCATATGTGGAAGAATGAATCCAGTTCATGTATCTCATGAATCATTCAACAAAATAGTTGATATATACAGAGTCCACTAAAAATTTATACACACTTCAGGAAAAGAAAATCTTGCATAAGTATTTTAATGCTAAATTTATTGAGACATCATGGGGTTAAACCAAGTTACCTTTAGCCTCTGCAGTTACAAGAGAAGATCAAGGTGGTGGCTGTTAGCTTCTGGACACTTGTCAGTACAACGAGCTGCTACTTGGGTTATTAAGATTGCTGCACATGCAGTTTTAGTTTCTTCTCTAAAGGTCAACAGTATAGAGGGCTTTCTGCAATATAAGACAGCCTCTGGGGTCTGCCATATGAGGGTAACACCATTTGTTAAAAAAAGTCATACTATTTTTCTTTTCCTGAAGTGTGTATACATTTTTTTTTGGTGGACTCTGTATTTTGCTTCCTTAAGTGTTAAAAACCTCTGCTATTTATGTATGTATGTATGTATTTATTTATTTTTGTCTTTTTGATACAGGGTTTCCCCATGCAGTTCAGGCTGGCCTCGAACTTACTTTGTAGCCCAGGTTGGCCTCAAACTCATGGTGATCCTCGTGCCTCAGCCTCCTGAGTACTGGGATTACAGGCGTGCACCACCATGCCTGGCTTAAAAACAACATCAACATCATCATCATCATCATCAACAACAACAACATCGTCATCATCAACAACAAAAAGCCTTTGGTCTTCAAAATACAACGTCAAGAAAATAAAGCTAATGTTATAGTTGGAGAGAAAGTAGTATATTAGATATGACTAAGACAGTACATATTTACATAGAAACTAATACCAAGGTATATAAAACTTCAACAATAAATAATAAAACGATTCAATAAACAACAGGCAAAAATTTTTTAACAAACACTATACAAGAGAAGATAAATTAATGGTTAATAATCACATGAAATATGTCCAATATCATTAATTGGTAGGAAATGAATTTAAATCACAATGTGGTTCTGCTATCTACCAGTCAAACTGGCTAAAAGTGATACAGAACACAGTGAAAGCAGATCATAGTGCATTGGTTAGATGCGGAGTAAATGAAAGTAACTGAGACTGTTAGTGGAAATGTAAAATGACACGAAGAGTTTGGCAGTTTCTTAGGAGTTAACAATGCATTAAGCACGCAGCCTGACTACTGTACTCATAGGTGTGTCCAAGAGGAATGACCATGTATGTACACTAGACCAGTGGTCATAGCATTTATATTCACAAGAGTTCCAAACCAGAAGGTGAGTGTGTAGGCACACTGTGGTACATCTACACTATGAAATACTATCCAATGATAAAAGAAATAAAATTAATCATATATGCAGCCACATCTCACAAACTAATGGAAAGAAGAAATGCTGAGTGAGAGAAATCAGATAACGAAGAGCAATTCTATGTGATTTCACTTATATGGAATTCCAGAGCAGGTTAACAAGCCCCTAGTGCACACAGAAGGTCAATGGTGTTCCGCGACCAGGAGAAAGGGTGACAGGCAGGACCAACAGAAATGCACACGGGTAGTCTCTGGGGGTGATGGAAGTGTCTAGGACTTGGTTGTGGTGCTGGCTACACTGAAGTGTACATTTGACACAACTTACCTTTATACACAAAACCCGTGTATTCAGGGTAAATTATATACTGATAAAACAGACCCCAAGACTAAAATAAATTTAATCACTTGAATGCATATAGTTGACATTCCTGTGTTGTGATTGAGAGACTTGGCAGGTCAAATACGATATCTGTTTCACTAAGACATTGAGTGTGTCTTGAAAATACTGAATATAACCTTTGAATTGTGCCAAAGAGCAATCACTGGGATATTGATATTTGTGTAGTTGAAGCCAAATCTTCTAGCAATGGATCATAGTAATAAATATGTGCCATGCAAACCATAAGGTACTCCTATTCGAGATCTGGGCTGAGTGTCCGCTCCTTCCCACAGGGCTGGCCTCTGCATCCCAGGCTTGCCTTAGCAGTCTTTACATTCTCAGCTGATGCTGAGGTTGACTTGTTCAGTTTTTCTGTAAAGTCAAAGCCTGGGTTGAGAGTGGTACATGAAACTAATACTCATTAATTCCAACTGGTTTTCTGATTGTTCAACATGACATTTACACCTGCTACAAACTAGTTGAATTGAGGAGTATTTATTATAATATTGTTACTCAATGTCGTTTTTAAAATTTAAAATATTTTTATCCCCAGTTGAAAGAAAATTCCTTTTTGAATTCTTCCTAAATAATAATCATTTGTCTTATTATTTTAAAGATCAGTTTTACAGTTTTGGTGCTGTAGCATCAAACATTGAAATCATTTGATTAAACCTAAACGTTTTCCTTTGTGGTTTATAAATATCATTCCTGCAGTGCCCTGTGAACTATTATCCATCGTGTTTGGCTAAGTATTGGACACATAATGTTACCTGAAAAATAACAATCCAATATCTAGTATCACTTGCCCTTTCAGATACGATAGAACATTTTGCTATTTGTTTAAGCCTTAATTTTAGTAATAGGAATTGCAAATGTCTTGTTTCTGCTTTGCATGCGAGTGAAGTGTGACCATTTGCATTGTTTTGTATATATGCATATATATGTATATAAACACGCATGTATATATACATACATATGTACGAAATACAGTAGTGGTACCTCAGTTCACAAGCATGTCTGTCCACGAAAAATTCGGTTTGCAAACAGAAGTGTTTAGCAAAATTTCACTTGCATTCGTGAACTCCACACTGGGTGATGAACACAACCAAGGCATCTTTCCCAGAATCATAATGGGAATTAAGTCTGTGAACAGAGGTACCGCTTATGTATTTATTTTGGAAGACTACGTATTTAAATTCTTTGAAAAGACTATGCCTTTTAATCTTTCATTCTCTTTTTACTTCTCTGGATTTCACTTTATACTTTCCATCATAATCTTGATTTATATTCATTGTCAATGATTTATTCTGTAGGATTAAAAAGTAAAATGTAATTGTATTCAAAGTTTGTTTCATTTGGGCGTTTCCTCAATAAATATAAAAACAAAAATCAGTGTTCTTCACAGATTTTTCAGAAGTTATCTAAGATAACTTCTCAAATCAAAAGGCAAAATACGAATTTAGTAAAAGAATATAATAATTTAAAATATTCAAATAAAGCTGAAATTTTATCTAATTTGTTTGAAATTTCAGTTAAAGTTACTTAGGTACTTTTATGAAAATAAAACCATTGAAAATTCTAGTAGTGCACAGCTATCTGGTTACACTTTCATGGATCAGCTATATGCTTTGCTCGTCTCCTACTCCTGTAGGCTCCAACACCTTGGCTTCTGAGCCATCGAATCCCTTCATGTCACCGAGAGTTTTTCTGTGTGGCGCGCACGATGCTGGGCTGTGAATGCTTCTGGGATTCTGGGAATCGGGGCGGTCCAGGAAGTCAGGCCGCGGACCCTCGGCACTGCAGGAAAGCAGGGCTTAGCCGTGCCGTGTCCACTGTATCGGTGCTGTCCATGCGTGCTCTGGCCGCTCGACCCCTCCGTTCTTGGAAGCAGGGTGGTGTCTGATGCTCCAGCCCCGAACCCCAGTGCTCTTTGGTTCATGCAGGAGGAGGAGGGGAGCTCCGTTAGGAGAGGGGCTGTGCTGATGGCGCGCGACACTGGCGGGGCGCTCTGTGACAGCGGCGCTCGAGTGCTCCTCAGTGAGTTTGTTTCGGGGCTGTGTTTGTGGCTCGCTAACCGGAAGGCCCGGGCGAGTGAGCGATCAAGGCCTCCTGAGCACGGCACCTTTGGGCTCTGCATACCAACCTCGCACAGAGGCGCGGTGAGGCTCGCCTTTCAGCACCTCTGCACTAGGTGATTCCGCACTGTCCCTTGGAGCATGGTGCTCCTTGGAGCTGTCTTCGTAGGCACAGTTCTGAGTGCCCATCCTATCTGAACCCGGGTTATTCCATTTCACGCTTGTCAGTTTTATATACTCTACTTCACTTCTGCCCGTGATTTTGTTAGGGAAAAACAAACACACGATAAAAGGGGTGAAGGAGAGCCGATGGGGCTGCCGCCTCACTCCCTCAGGCCCCTTCCTAGTGGGGTTGCACGGTGACCACCGAGCCCATGCGTGAGCAGGGGAACTGCAAGGTGGGTGGGAAGCTGCACGCTTAGCCTCCCCATGCTCCGTGCTTTCTTTGCCCACGGAGCCTGACAGCGACAGAACAATAGCTCACGGCTCTGTTGCTCTTAGAAGGTCTGATGAGCCGTCCAGCCTCTGCCCTGAGCTGGCCTGCTTCCATGGTTCCACGACACCAGGTCCTGAGGAGCAGCAGCCATGGAGGCCCCGGGGCTCTCAGCCCTGCCTGCTCCTGGATGGCCGGTCAGTTTCCACTGCTTGTAGTTCACCTGGTGATGAAGCTGCAGGCCCCAGTTCGTGCGCTGGTCTGTTCCCTCTCTGTGTATCTCTGCCTTTAGTTCTCCATCCCATGTTCATTCAAATCATTCATCAGTCCTACCAGTGACCCAGTCTGTCTCGGCGTGTTTCTCATGGTGCCTCTTGTCCACATGTGTGTATTTCAATGTATCTTCCTTGTTTTGGTTTTCTTGAGACAGGACCTTGCTACAGACTTTAGATTTATATGGAGCTCAGTAGCCCATGCTAGTGTGGAACTTGAAGCAATCCCTTTGCCTCAGCCTCTTGAGGGCTGGAGTTACAGGCCTGCACCACCACACCCAGCTCTTTTCCAGTTTTTTGGTCAGCATCTCTCTCTCTTTCTTTTTCCTTTCTATCTCTTTTCTCTTCTCTTCTCTTCTCTTCTCTTCTCTTCTCTTCTCTTCTCTTCTCTTCTCTTCTCTTTCTTTTCTTTTCTTTTCCTTTCCTTTTCTTTCCTCTCCTTTCCTTTCTCTTTTCTTTTCTTTCTTTTCTTCTTTTCTTTTGGCATCTCTCCACATCTTTCTCTATTTTCGTCTTCCCTTATCTCTTGCTGGATTTGCTCTTTTTCTTCCTTTTC
>RJWT010021014.1:0-17811 GCA_004365215.1 Cuniculus paca | reverse complement strand
ACCCTTAATGATAGAATCCAAAAATATGAAATACTTAGGAATGAATCTAGCAAAGGAAGTAAAAGATCTCTATACTGAAAATTACAGTACTCTGAAAAAGGAGATTGAAGAGGATATAAGAAAATGTAAAAGATATCCATTGCTCATGAGTAGGAAAAACCAACATAGTAAAAATGGCCATATTCCTAAAATTGCTATACAGATTTAATGCAATCTCAATCAAAATATCATTGGCATACCTCACAAAACTAGAGAAAACATTCTTAAAATTCATTTGGAACCAGAAGAGAACTAGAATAGCAAAAAAAAAAAAAAAATTCTAGGCAACAAAGACAAGGTAGGGGGCATCACAATCCCTGATTTAAAATTATACTACAAAGCCACTGTGATGAAAACAGCATGGTACTGACAAAACAAATATGAAACAAAAATATTAAAAAAAACAGACATGAGGATCAATGGAACAGATTATAAAGTACAGAAACAACTCCAAACACAGCCAGCCACCTTATTTTTGACAAAGGGACCAAACAAGTTCACTGGATGAAAGACAGACTCTTCAATAAATGGTGCTGGAAAAACTGGCTTGCCATGTGCCAAAGACTAAAAAGCTAGACTCACGTCTCTTATCATGCACTAAACTAAAATTGAAATGAATCAAAGATCTAAATTTTTTGTTTCCCAAAGATCTAAATATTAAAACAGTAGCACTAAATCTGCTGGAAGAGAGAATAGGTGTAACACTTGAGACATAGATGTAGGCAAAGATTTCATGAACAAAATCCCAATTGCATGGGAAATACTACAAAGAATCAACAACTGGGATCTCATCTAATTAAAAGGCTTTTACACAGCAAAGGAAATCACCAATGGAGTGAAGAGATGACCCATGGTATGGGAAAAAATTTTAACCAGTTGTCCCTCAGATAAAGGACTAATATCTAGAACATAAAAAAATTAAAAAAAAAAAAAGACCACCAAGTTTAAAGACCCAATCTAAAAATGAGGATCTGAGATGAATACACACTTCTTAGAGGATGAAATACAAATGGCAAATAAAAATATGAACAAATGTCCAATATCACTGGTCATTTGAGAGATGCAAATTAAAACAATGCTGAGAGTCCATCTCACTCCAGAAATAATGGTTATTATGGAAAAATCAACCAATCATTATTATGGAAAAATCAACAAATGCTGGAGGGGCTGTGGGGAAAAAGGAACCCTTCTTCACTGTTGGTGGGAGTATAGACTGGTACAACCACTGTGGAAATGAGTGTGGAGAGTCCTCAAAAAACTAGGATTAGAGGTCCCATTTGACCCAGGTATTCCTCTTCTGGGTATCGTCCTGGAAGAATTAAAAACATTGTACTACAGTGATATATATGCACCCATGTTTACAACAGCATGGTCTGTAATTGCTAAATCTTGGAAACAACCCAAATGTCCATTAACCAAGGAATGGATAAAAAAAGATGTGTTTTTTTTTTATACAACGGAGTACTACCCAGCCATAAAGAAAGATAAACTTGAGACATTCCTAGGTAAATGGATGCAACTTGAGACCATACTCTTAAGTGAAATAAATTGGACACGTGTAAATATAACATTGGTACTTTGGTGTGAGAAACCAAAAGGGTAAATAAGGGCTAAAGTGTACAATAAGTATTGTGAAATAGGAAGAAATTGTTCAAAAGAAAGGGGAACTAAGAAGGGGGGAGGGAGAAAGAAGGGAGTGAAAAGTAAAAAACAATAAAAAGAAGGATAAAATGCAAACAAAGCTTCGTAAATAAGGAGAGGAGGAGTTGAAGGGAGGGGAGGAGATTGAAAAAAAAAAAAAGAAACCAGAATATATCATGTACAGGTACAAATTCTCTATGATGAAAGTGATCATTATGTATATCATAATGTACCAATTGTACCAATAAACTTAATAAATTATTACAAACTGTAAATGTTCCTAAAAGAACAGAGGTTCCTAAAATAATTAAAAAATAGAATTTTCTTTTGACCCAGCAGTCCTACTTCTAGGTGTATGTTCAAAAAACCTGAAAGTAAGATCTCAAAGAGAAATCTGCATGTTCATGCATTATTCATAATAACAAAAATGTGGAAGCAAATCAAATGTTCATCAATGGATGGATGAAGGAACAAAATGGGGTACAGAATACAATGGAGTATTATTCAAATTTAAAAAAGAAGGAAACGTATGTTAAAACACAGACCAAAGATATTATGTTAAGTGAAATAAGCCTATCGTAAAAAGATAATGCTATATGATTCCACATATACAATAAACCTGAAGTAGATAAATACATAGAAGCAAAAATTAGAACAGTAGTTTCCAGGGACTAGGGAGGGGAGGAAATGGGAGTTGTCGTTTAATGGATGTTGTTAAATTTCTATTTTGCAAGATAAAGTTATAGAGATCTGTTACATAACAACATAAATATATTTAATGCTACTAATTTATATTCTGAAAATGGCTAAAATTAGTAAATTTTATGTCATGTGGATTCTTTGAACCATAATTAAACATGATTTTAAAAACCTCTTCCACATAAGGTACAATTCACAGTTTGACATCCAGTGAAAGATCACCAGGCTCACAAAGAGACAAGAAAATAAGGAGAATAATCGACCCATCAAAACCAATCCGGAACTGACCCAGATGCTCGACAGTAAGACAGTTATTCGAGTTGGATTCTGTGGAGCCCACAGCAGACAGGCAGAGTCAGACCTCAGCCATACAACCCTCACGAAGATAGATTCTGCCAAATCCCCGGAGGAGCCCCTAAGTGGCTATTTTCCTTAGGTGAGCATATTTCAATGGACTTGGCTACCACCTTGCCTTCACCTTTGAGACATGGTGAGCAGAGGCCCCATGCTACACTGTGCAAGTCCTGACCATGGAAACTGAAACAACAAAAGTTTGTTGTTTTAAGATATTAAGCTTGTAGTAACTGGTCATGTAGTACAAGGAAATTGATCCAGTGGGATAGGATTAATTGCAGACTTGATACTGCAGAATAAATGATCCGTGGACTGGATGACAGGTATAGAAATTTTATAAAATGGAAAAAAATAATAAAAATATGAAAGATCACCAGGGAGTTGTGGGATCGCCCCAAGGTCTGAACTTATAGACATGTGATTAGAAATTCCTGAAAAAAGAAAGTAGAAAACTAATAGAAGAAAGAATGAAAAATTTCCAAATTCGATGACCAGTATAAACTCACAGATCCAAGAAGCTCAATGGAACCCAAGTACAAGCAGCGAGAAGAAAATTATACCAATGCATGAAAGTCAGGACTGGAGATTTCTGGCTAAAAACAATGCAAGAGAAAAGAGAGTAGATCAACACATTTAAAATAGTGAAAAAAGACTGGTGACAAAAAGTGTCTACACAGCAAAAATACTGTTCAAAACTAAAGGTGAAATAAAGAATATTTCAGGCAAAAGTTGAAATAACTCATCACCAACAAATCTGCACTACAAAAAACGTTATGGGAAGTACCTTGGGCAGAAGAAAAACATCAGAAGGAAATATGAATGAGCACAATAGTATTAGATACTTGAAGGTGTCAGAAATGATGATCACATATAAAAGACACTTCTGTTATTATTTCAGTCTCATTCTAAAATACTAGAAACAAAGGGTGATCAAACATATGATGCACATTAAAAATTCAAAAATACAGTAAAATACATGTTGCCATTAACCTCTCTCAAAATATTCCCCCTCATTTCAAACACACTTCTCCCACAATTCCTGTCACTTTCTGAAGCCACTTTCTGAAGTTCTCTTTCATGTCTATATAAGTCATAATCAAAAATACGGTGAATGCTGCGTGTCCTCCAACAAGAAGTCAGGCTCACAAAAATAACCATGGTGTGTCCTCATCCATCTTGTTTATCGAATCTGGCACTGTGTGACTCCTGGTTTTTCCTCAAAGCTAAAAGGCAAGGTAAGTGTTTTCAATCAATTCAGGACATGCAGTCAGCCATGACTGCACAACCAAAGACACTCATGAAAGAAGACTTCACATCCGCTGCAGGAAGTCGAGAGAACAGTGGGATTAGTTTGTCTGAGGTGATGGGGTGGGTATTTTGAGGTGGGGTTGGTGGTAATGAGTCTTCTACTGTAACAATTTTTAAATTTAACCATACTGTACTTTAAAACAATTTTTTCTCATCACACTTCATAATTTTTGATTGTGTAGGAAGAATCTCAATGTTAGTGTAAAGAATTCCTGCCCACCGCTCACCTAGTTGTCCCCATGGTTTAAACATTTTCCGGGATTATAGCACATTTTGCTGCAACAAGGGGACTAACATTGATACGTTATCACTTCCATTTTTCTTTCAGTCAGATGCGCTTTACAGAGACAGATATTATGTGATCAGAGTTTGTGTAGATTAATTATGTTCCATAATATTATACATTTGAGAAAGAAAATTCACTTGAAATTCAAACACAATTCAGAAGGAAGCAAAAATTTAAAAGTTTTCAGGGGCATATGTTTTACTAAATACTCATATACATTAATAACTAAAAAAATTAAGTCTCATTAGTTTACAGTAATATTAACAATAGCCAACCTAACCTTTATGGACACCGTTCTGGGGTTGAATTACTTAAGTAATTGGTGGAACCAGGGTGTAGACCCAGGCCTAATGCACAGAGACATCCTCCCGTTTGCCCTTTAGGCTGAACTTCAGGGGGATGACACGAATAAGCACTAATCCTAGCAATGCTGCTGGCGTCAGCACCCCAAAATAGTCACCCGCAGGAGCCCACCTTATCATGTCTACAGGAAACATCGCAGGGTGAGCCAGAGGAGGCGCGGAGCTGCGGGCCCTGATAACGTTTCCGCGGCCCTCGGGGAAGGATGCAAACAGGGCCGCTGCGGGCACTCAGCGCTGGCCACCACCCCAGCACCCCAGCATCCCCGGACCCGGACAGGGCGCGGGAGGGTTTCGCTCCTGTGTGGTCTGGGTGGGCTGGCGCTCTCTCTTCCTCCCTCAAGCCGCCTCTGTGAAAGCTCCGGGCCGGGGGCCGGCCAGAGGCCACACCCAGGTTCCCGCCGGGTTGCACCCAGACGGTCCACTTAGAGGTTTCCTGGAAAATGTCACTTAAAAAGGTTCACGGCCGGAAATACTGAAAACCGCCAGCCCACTGGGAGGCAGCAAAGTGTGGTGGTGTGGATCGAGGCTTTGGGGCTTGAGGATTCAGGTTCAAGTTCCGGCTGCGCTTGGGCGGACTGTGCGTCTGGGGCGAATGAACCCTTCTGAGCCTCCGCTCCAACTTGGCTCCAGGGGGCCAACAGCAACCGGAAGTCACTAACACTCCCCTTAGCACCAGGAGAGGGCGAGGAGCAGGAGGGGCTCAGGCCAACAGTCAGGGTGAGAAAGGGAGATGCTGAGGGCAGCGGTGGAGAACCTTCTAGAGCTGTCAGGGATACAAACACGCCCGCCGCAGGTTCCCTCCCCAGGGGTTCACAGGTGCAGGACTCGGGCCTGGCTCCCCAGACAGGTCTGAAGTCCAGAGAGGCTTCCCTGCCTCACTCCAGCCACGATCCGGCAATCCCAGAACTGAGTCGCCTCAGTCAAGAGTCAGCCCCTCTCTAGTCAAAAATGTGAAAACCGAGGTGTAGGCAAAGTATTCCCTGCGTCAAGCTGAGAAATTAGAAATGTACCATACAAGCCATTCTATGTCTTTCTTCTGAGAATGTCTACATTTTCTTATTTACATGAATAAAGTAGCTTCTAGTTTCCTGTGTTTGGGTCAGAGGATGCAGGTAGTAGTGATCAGGAGGCGTACAACCAGCTTAGAGAAACGGTGTGAGGCTGGAAGAGAAGCGAAAGAAAACCTAAAAACCCAGGGAGGCTAGAGATGGACTGCATCTCTCTGCATCTCTCTCTCTCCATATATATACATATATACACATATATATATAGATATACATATATTATATTATACATATATGTACACACAGAACATCTATAACTTATATATAGTGATAGGGCTAAAAAATGAAAATTCACAGGACAATGAAAATGTTTTTTTAAATTTTTTTTTGGTACTTACGACTTCATGCTTGCCAGGCAGGTGCCTTACACTGCTGAGGCTAAATCCCCAGCCCGACAATGAAACTTTAATCCATTACAACAGTAATGATTTTATTATTAACTCTGGCATATTAAAATTTCTTTCACATAATAATTTTCAGGCCACCAGAAGTTATGCAGCATATATTTAATCTAAAAATAAAAAATACTTTTTCTTCTTTCTTTTCCTGTGCTGACACAGCCCCAAGTCTCCAGCCTAAGCGAAACCCTCAGCATACGTGCGGAAAGGGCTTTTGATAGCGGAAAACAGGGGCTCAGAGCGGGGCATGGAGGTGCACACCTGTAATATCAGCTTTCTGACAGGTCCAGTCAGGAGGGTTGCAAGCTCCAGCCCAGTGCAGGTAACTTAGTGACTTAGTGAGATCCTGTCTCAAAGCAAGAAACAAAGGACTGAGGGTGTGCGGGTTCAATCCCCACTATCACGGGGTCGGGGTGGGCAGAAGTCAGTCGCAGGTGCTCAGAAATCTTTCAGTATGAGAGGCTACCTCTGTCCAGAACCTCCTTCAGAACCCCAGAGTTCACTAAGTTGAACTTCTGACACTGAGAGCTAGTTTTAGTTTCTTCCTAGTGGAAAGAGAGAGAAAAGACTAGAGCAAACATGCCCCATCTGAAACCACCGTAGGGGACGGACAGAAAGTGTTATTCACACTGTCATCTTGGGCACAGCGTAACCTAGCAGGAAAACTCATCCAAAAAGGGAAGCGCTCTGAAAAGTGTTCTGTGAGATCCAAGTCATTCCAGCCCCTAATCAAAAGGACAAACTACTGAATATGAGAGAGAGAGAGAGAGAGAGAGAGAGAGAGGGAGAGAGAGAGAGAGAGATTGAGATTGAGAGACATGGGAGTTCCGCGAGTCAAAAAATCATCTCCTTGGAGTTGGTTAAAGGGCTTTACTATTCCTCTGCAATCTTTACCCCTAACATATCAAGGCCAAACAAAACAAAGCAAATGCACTCCTGCTAGCCGCATTCGTCTTAGCATTCTTACTTGATGACCTCTCTTCCCTTCCCTCAGAATGAAGAAGGCTGTTGGTATTTTGGATCAAAATTAGGCAATGTGATGTTTTGATGTTTTCCTGATGGCAGGAAACCCTGTAAGCATGGTGATAGAGTGAGTCAGTCAGCAATGGAGGCATTCGGTAGAATGATGAGTGCCACTAGCATGACATTCTAGAACTTGATGGAAATCCAGGGCTTCTTTTTAAGAATGATCTGTTTTTCCCAAGAAGCGCACAAAGTAAAAAGAAACAAGCAGTTGGCTCTTTGCCTATAAAATTGAGAAACAGATGAAAGAAATAGTGATATCTAAGGTGGTGACAACATGAAAAAATGAACACTTTCACAAACTGCCGTTGGAAATGTACATTAAACCCAACTGCTTTGTAGAGAAATCTGCTGAGAAGGCATCAAAGTCAAAGTACACTTCGTTTTAGAAATGGGCCTAGTGAAATAATCAGAGATGTGCACATTTTAGGAAAAAGGATGCTTATTACAGCAGTATTTGTGGTAGAAGAAGATGTAAACAATCTAAATGTTTGGAAGTAGAGAAATACTTAAAAAGTCCATAAATATTTGCATATAATGGCATGCTTACTAGTCGTTAAGAGTGAACTTATGTTTTCTTTGAGGGGGTATGTGTCAAACACTGGATTTTCTCAGAAAGATATGATAGGATGCCTATTTGAACTAATTTAAATGGAAAGGTGATGGATTAAAAGGAAGGGTTGAATGACCAAGTTTAGGGGGACAAGATGCAAAGTAATGAGTGACAGTGACATTCATGAACCAGGAACTCAGAGGGCCTCGTGACACTTTCTTCCTCGTCTCTGCTTCTACTCTATCTCTCCGCTCACACTGTCTCTGAGGAAAGAGTTTCTTCTTCCAAATTCGGTGCCAAGAAAGACTTGTTTGGGCTGGCTTGGATCACACACTTATTTCTTAGATTCATCATTGTCACCAGGTCTGGATGACCTTGAATGATTAGCCAATCTAGAGTCAGGCATTGTTACAGATGGAATAGTTGTGTCTCCCAAAATTCGTATGCTGAAATCCCAACCGTGCAATGTGCTATAAGAAAGTGGGGCTGTTGGGAGGGGAATAAGGGATGAGGTTAGTGCCTTTATAAAAGAGGAGCCAGATCACTAGTTGTCTTTCCACTATGTGAGAATATGAGAGTTATCTGCAATCTAAAGAAGAGCTCTTACCAGTACTTAACCATGCCAGCGCCTTAGTCTTGCACTGTCAGCCTTTAGAACAGACAAGGAATAAATTTCTGTCATTTATAAGCCACCCAGTCTGTGGCATTGTGTTATGGCAGTCTGAACAAAATACCAGGCTGCTATTAGAACAGACAAGGAATAAATTTCTGTCATTTATAAGCCACCCAGTCTGTGGCATTGTGTTATGGCAGTCTGAACAAAATACCAGGCTGCTATAACAGAGTACTTAAAACCAAGTACTGACATAGATATCTACCCCTAACTGCTCTGGGCAGAGGGGCATTTGGAATCCCTGAGAGAGGGTTGGAGTGGACAAAATAACAGTCAGGTCCACAACAGAAACAGCTGGGCCCCCGGAGCCAATCTGTGTCTTCTATGAGTTCAGTTGATGACAGCATTTTTCAGTATTTTCCACAATGGTTGGCCATGTCTTGCTGTCAGGTTAAAAATCAACTTAGTCTTACTTTACTACAAATAAAGGGATTCTTTTGTGGCCACGTGGTTGGGAAACGCTCTGGGATAAACTGAATAGGGATTAAACTCTTGGAGTTGTGCATGACACCTCCAGCCTGTTTATCGGGGACCAGACAGAATGAGGGGCTACAGGACTGACAAAAGACATATATCCTCCACAAAACTTAGGGCCCAAGAACTGGTTACAGAGAACAGTTTGACCATTCCATTGAAATCTAGTAGAACATCCCTGAGATATGCTTATTTCTAACTAGCCAGAAAGTAGACTGCATCACGCTATCATTAGAGATGTCCTATTTGAACAACATACTTTAGAGAGAGAAAAAATAGAATATAACTCTAGCATTTACCCTAGTTATTTGTTACCACACAGTAAAAGGCTCTAGTTCATTTAAAGAATAGCCAGCAATGTCGCGGGGAATATTCTGAATGAAACAATAATACCGTGTTTATGGATTTTCTCTATTACATCTTAATTATACAGACATGGACATACGTGACTCTCCTCTACTGATACTGGGAGTTTTGGGAGCTGGGTAGAAGACAGATTAAAAATGGACTCAGATTTTATCTAGGGAAAGAGTAGTAGGTATGTGGGGATTTCTAGATAGTGACAGTTTAAAAATAAATTTTAAAAAAAGTAACTTTAGTCACTCTATACTGCTTATTAATAGGCAAAATTCCACAGTTTACCTAAGTCCCTGGTGCAATCTAATTCTCTCTTTTGAAAACTGCCTTATATATTCAATATCATTTCCCACATTATTTGGATAAGAGAATTATTTACCTCTCAGAAATTCTCTTCCAAATAAAGATTTTGGTAAAACCCTAAACGAATTCTGGGGAGACGGAAGAATCTGAACACTATGTTGATGTCGACCCACAGACACTTTACCCACGGCGTGTGCTTCTGCCCTGCTTTGTGTTTAGGCTCAAGAGTGTGGAGATCAAAAGGCCAAAAATTCTGAGACTGTGGCTCTGTGCTGATCATTCACATAACCACAGGAAACTTGAGATTTTTGCACCTGATTTTTTTTTCCCATCAACTTTTGCAGTTCTATAAAGCTGCCTTCTCTCTCCAGAAGTAACAGAAAGGCAAAAGCTCAAACCCTCCTCGGCTCTGGAGTGGAGGCAGAGAGAGAGGGGAAGTGCCAATTAACTTTATGAGAGAATAATCTGGTAGAAAAAAAAACATGCTCTTTAGTATACCTAGTTCTCTAATTTTTTAAAAATATTCTCATCAAATTCACTCATTGAATAAAAGAAGAATCCTACAAACAGAATCAACAGATCTACATCCCACTAATTAGAAACTAGGTGTTGTGAATTTTAGTTGCTAGCTTTTACATGTTTATTTTTAGAATTAAAAAAAAAACAAATAGCTAGAGTAGGTGCTGTTTACAGTGACTCTGGATGAGTATTTTTACATAAGTAAAATGTATGGATAAAAATTGTATTTAAAAAAGGAAAATCCTGTTTCCTACCCACATCTCTAAGGAAAGAGGCTTTCTCATGGCAAGGGGTCACTAATGTGTTTGAAATTAGATTAAATTTTTTTTATCTGAACATAGAACCTTGGTTGAGCAGGATAAAAATCAAGTCAGTAAGAAGAAAAGCAATCTGCAACTACATAAGAGAGAAGCTAAGTGGGTGTTTCTTTGTTGGCAGAATGTCAGTAATTAGAAGAGTAAGGGGAATCACCAGGCATGAGCACAGGAATGTGTTGTAATCTTGTGATAATAACAGAAGTTACAGACAGAAAGTTGCTAAGAAACGGCTACCAGGGCTCTGCTGCATTAATGTAAGAGCGTGTATTTTTTTTTTAATACTGAAACAGCAGGGCTTCATTTCTAATCTTTCACATGCTGTACTAGTCACACCAAGCAAATTTCTCTTTCTGAACATGTGTGGGCAGCCAACTCCCCGACAGATGGGTTAAAGGCAGGGTGACTCACCATGAGTATCCACTCACGAGGACAAAAGCCCTGCAATTTCATCAAGAATCTCACTGCATTTTTTGCACCGTGTATCTGTGAATGGAGGTGGTGGTCAGGAGCAGAGTAGAGGGCTGTGTTCGGGTTACAGTCCCTCCTTGCACAGCTGCTGTTGCTATTGGCAGCGAAAACGCTGTTGCAGCATGGGGCTGAGAGAGAAGGTCGACAGCCTGGAGCAGTGGATGAATTACTCATCCAAGCTACCCATGTATCAGGATGGTGAGGGCCAGATCTCCCTGGATTTCCCCGCCCCCTTACACTTTAATCTTTAAATTGCTCTTTGGGAAAGCAACGATTCACATTCTAGTTAAGCGTTCATCTCTGCCTGGCTGGGTTGGCCAGTCTGTAGAGCTGTGGACAAATGCCAACAGCTCACTGTTGTGGCGCTTGGTTTATTTTTATCTGCTCCATGGCCACTACAGTGGGTCATCCTGAAAAAGTATGTTGCTACAACCTTAGAGCAGGAATGAATTCTAGCAATTGTTCAGTTCTGTTCTTTTACAGATGAGCGATCTGGTCAACTTCTGCCTAAGCCTTTCTTGTTCGGCAGGTCACATCAGAACCAAGTCTAGAATCTAGACCTCAGAAATTTCAATCTAGTGTAAACTATTTTAGGAAAAGAGCTATTGTAGATGCTCCAGAGAAAGGTGACTTGAACATTTTCCTTCTCACAATGATCAAAGATACACTGAGGTGTAGACAGCTTTGTTCTCACCACATAATGAACAAGGAAGAAGAATCGGGCTGGCCTGGCATGCCCAGCACTATGGGAGGCTGAGACAGCGGGGCTGAGAGTTTGAGCCCAGCCTGGGTAACTGAGCAAGATCCAGTCTCGAAATAAAAATAAAAATGGCTGGGGATGTAGCTCAGTGTGAAAGCCCTGGGTTCCAGTTCTAGTACTCCCCATCAGGACTTACAACCAACAACAAGCAAAATGTACTCCAACAAGAGTATTCAGACTGCTTTCTCCTTCATTGTCTTGGTACTCCAACATAATTGCTAAGGTATCTGCTCATTTATTCTTGATTTTAAAATCATAGAAGGTGGAGTAAGTTATTCAGCACGAATTCTCCCCATAAATGGGATAACAAGGCACAGAGACTGCCCTGGGAAAAAAAGGATGGATCCTTCTCAGCGGGTAAGGAAGTTATTTACCGAACGTCCTTGTACACTGAAGATTAACAGAGCAAGCAGTTGATAATGTTCTATTTGTTGTTAACTGGTAACGATGATAACACAACTTTGTTCACTTGGTGAAAAATTCACTTTGCTTATGTTTATGATTTGGGCACTTTCCTGCATGCATGTTACACATCAATACAAAGTTTTGGTTTTTTTTTTAAATGCAAACAATAGGGACAATCTAAGTTTTCAAGGAACTTCTATTTTAGTGCAACCATCCTATAATATTTATAGAAAAAGGAGTTTTAGAAGAGTACTGAAGCCTGGAGAGTCCACACGGCTGCTTTTGGCAGAATCAAGAGTGAAAGCTGGTTTTCCTGCTTTAATATGCTCTCCATACAGATTCCTCATCTCGGCACTGTGTACTGTGGATGGCCTCCTTTGAAAAAGATTCCTGAGGAAAATGTGCCATCTTAACCTTTGTTGGCCTTATTCTAGTTCTTCTATATTGTAAATTGAAATTTAGTCTTTCTTTGGATTAAACTGTAAAGTTTTGAAATTTAATGGAAGCACCTCATGTCAATAAAATCTATCTGATGGGAAACAGAGGGGCTTGCTTCAGTACCCTGATGGGGGGCAGACTTCCACCAGTACTACTCTCTTTCATCTGAAATTACAGACTATCTATCTATCTATCTATCTATCTATCTATTTATCTATCTATCATCTATCTAGAAATTTTCCTTAACATTTCTGAAGTTAACAAAAGCTAGTATACAGGAAATGTTTTTTTTAAATAGTGCTGGGGTGGAATCTTTGGCAACCCACTCGGGACCCCTTCTGTCTCTCTCTCAGACAAAAGCTTTCCCTCAATAAATATATCCTGCTCGTAAAAAAAAAAAATAGTGCTGGGGTGGACCTTGGGACCTCAGGAATGTTCGGCAAGCACTCTACCACTGCGCTAAGGCTCAACGCTAACCCTCCAGCCCTGGGAAGTGCTAACCCACTTCTTAGAAACAAGTCACCCTTTCCTACTTTCACTGGGAGGTCTCTCCCTGTGATGCCTGTACATCCAACTATGAGAGTATGTGCACCAAAGGGCTCTGAAGGACTTTGAGGCAGGCACCCAGACTGTCAGGCTGCATCAAGGTGGTGGGTCGATCAGCTGCACGGAGGGCCAGCACCCTTCAGGTCCAGGGCACTGGTCAGCTTCTTTGCCACCTCTTGGATCATCCTTCTCTGGCTTCCCGGTTCACATTTCTGTCTTCCAGAATCTTCCTATGAACATATGAACTTCCAGGGACCTCCATCTATCGCAGAAGTACCCACAAAAGGCTAGACTAGTTTACAGAGACCACTCTTCCTCAATCTTTTCCCTAATGAAGGGGCTCCTCATCCTTAGCCCCCACCACCTTATGCGGAAATGATTGAAGTCTCTTCTACCTCAGCCCAATTTCAAAGTCTTCCACAGTATCAATTCCTACCTGCATGCCAATGACTCATTATTTTTATCTCTTGCCAAGATATCTCTACAGTGCCAAGGTTCATGCTCCTAACCACCTGCTAGAAATCTCCATAGTTATCCCACAGATCCTTTCAACTCAGTATGCACAATAGTATCTGCTATCTTTTTCTGCTGGATGGTTTCTTTCTTTTGTGCTCCTTATCTCAGTAATGGCTCATCTATCTATTAAACGCCTCAGCCAGAAACCATGAGTCATAAATATTTCTTCTCTTCCTTTCATCAACTATGTTCAGTTATCTATTAATTTAATCACCTAAAGGAATTAGTAATATTGACTTTATTTCATAACATTCTGAGAAAAATAAGAAAGCTATGAAAGTCATTTGCATGGTGTTTGAATAGTTAGATGAGAGTGGGTGCGTTCAGGGTGGTATGGCTGTAGACTTGAATAGTTAGTAGTAAATGAATTACTACTATTAGTAATGGTCATGTTATCACCACTACTGTAACTCCTTTGACCAGGCAGATGGATGGACAGGCAGATACACAGAGCTGATAAACAGAAGGATAGATAGGATGACAGGACTCATGTATCTGTCATTTTATATTAATCATTCACACAAAAGTATTTATAATGTACCACTACATACTGGACACTCTTTAGGTTCTAGGGACACTAGATTGACAAAACAAAGTATTCTCCTGGACTTTATATTTTAGTGAAGAGAGGCAATACACACACAAATGATTACATATGGTGATCAAGCCTATCAAGAAAATAATAACACAGGATAAGAGAAAAAGATGTAAGACAATTACCTCAAATAATCTCCGATAAGGTGACATTTAACAAGAGATCTGGAGGATCTGTAATTCCAGTGCTTGAGAGGCTCAGGCAGGAGAATTGCTGCAAGTTCAAGGTCAGCCTAGACTCCATTGTGAGTTCAAGGCCAGCCTGAGACCCTGTTTCAAACAAACAAAACAAAACAAAATGAAACAAACCCCCCAAAACCAAAACAAAACAACCCCCACAAAAAAACCCAAAGAGATCTGAAGGATGTGAGAGTACAAACGTCTCATTTCATCCTGTTTTTAATTTTTTCAAGTGGGTGCAATTATACCCTCTTCACAACCAAAAATGATGTTCCTAAAAATTAAAATTATTTGCACATCTGGCTTTAATATATTCACAAGGTCCCAAGGTAAGCCCATTGCATCTGTCTGCTGTTCCTCCATCTTGGCCTTAGTTCAGATGCCCTGCGTGTCTTATCTGGACCATTACAACAGACTCCAAAAGACCTTCTCATGTTTAGACTCTTCTGCTCCCATGCTTTGTGCAGATGCCTCACTAAGGTTCACACTACACTGATACTGCTGAGCATTGTCTGAATTTGAGAGAGGGCAGGTCTGTCCATCTAAGAACATCCTCACATACTGAATATAAAGAAACACTAAGAGTTGATGTGTGATACGATCTGAATTCTTATACAACACATGTGCACATACATGCACACATGCACACACACATACACACACACATTCCTAGACACAAAGGAGGTATACTGATATCTGGAAATGGCTCGTATGAATGAGTGAACGTGTCTTACTCTGTGGAACAAAGAAAATATTTTCCTTGATACCTGGGCAGAATACAGATCCCACAGAAGTGAATACAAAATGCTGTTTGTAATTAATGGCCTTGGCATTTCTGCTAAGGGGCAGTTAACTGAAATACTTTATCAAGGAAATAAAAAGTAAATTTCTACAAGATCTCATGTCACATGAACAACTATGGTTACAAAGCCCACACACAGATTTTCCTCAGGAGTACTGATGAAGCAGGACTTGAAAAGCAAATGCTGTGTTTTCCCAAACTTCCCCCTCCTTATAACTGTTATTCCTTATTCTGATACAAATAAAAGCAGTAACTTTGTAAGTAAAGTTTTATAACCTCCTGTTCCCACAACATCCTGCTATACCTGACCATGGCCACTGATCACAGTTTGACAAACTGCCTTTGTTTCGTTTGCCAACCCCAGTTACATGCTACTAGACCAATCCCCTCAGCAACATGTATAAAACTGGGGCCTTCCTTTGTTTGGGGCTCAGTGTTTTGGACAGGAGTCCACTGAGTCAGTGTTCACCTAAAACCAAATAAATCTTCCTGTTTCTTCCGTGGTCTCTCCGCTCTCTTGAATTCTGCTGCATGGAAAGCTTGCTGGAGGCCTGTGAGCCGCTTACTTCTGAGATGGCAGGCTCTGGTTTAGAAAGTCATGGAGTCATGAGAATACAGCAATGGAGATGTCAGAGGCTTAGCTCTCTTCTTGGATTTCCATTAGTTTGGAATAGAGACAGACAGTTGTGTCAACTCAGGATGTAAAGCAGCTTATGTTTTACTTCCTGGAATATGAAAGTCATATGAACATATTACAGAAAAATAGGATAGCATAGACATGTATAAAAATGGAACATTACTCAAGAAATGGGAACAGAGATAGAGTGAGTTGTAAGAACTAGAATTTCTGTGGGATAAAATTATCCATCTTGAACTATTTCAAGGCCAATTCCTCCAAAGAAATCACTTCTATTGAAATGCAATATAATCGTTTTGGACTTGTTACCCTTCATTCGAGTTCTGAGTATTCTGGGTTGCTTTAACAATAACATTAAAAAAATCAGATTCTTTCAAAAGTAATGTCTCACAATAAAAAAATATTTGGAGTTGTTTTATATCTTTTTTTATTTTAAAACTACAACCAAACTCATTTCAAAGTGAAGTATTCTAACCCAGTATAAATAGAGAACCCAGAATAAAAGATTGTTTTATTTTGGAGCCAGGCAACAAAATGTCATGACCTTTGTCCTAAGAGTTTGATTTTTCAGTAAAATTTTCTTAATAGAGTTTTCTAGCAATCAAGTGTTTGGAACATTAAATGTGGGAAAATTTTACTTGAGGGCAACATTACTTTCTAGGATATGATCCAAGACATTTAAAATGAATGTTGAATAGGGCCTTTTATAGTAGTTTCACCAAGTATTGCTAAATTCACAGCAAAATTCTCTGAAGCCCAGAGCTGCACCATGCTTTCTACTCTCATCACTGCAACACAGATGACCCCAATAGATTTTTGTTTAACTGCAGTTAACTGAATATATTCATAGTCTTTTATAAAGAACTGTTCTGCCACATTGTACTTTAATTATTTTTACATAATTTCATGTTTTCACAATCTCAGGCAACAAGAGGTACATCACCAAGCAACAGAATGTCTAGATTTTTTTCTCCCTATAACAGCTGGCAAAGCAAGGATGTGAGGGACTAAGTGCTAGAACCTTCCATGGACCACTGTGTACCTCATTAGATGCCAGACCTACTTCCTCTTCAGCCTTGGTAACTGAGATCCAATATGGAAGCAGGGAATATGTATTTGGAGTTAATACCTCACATTAGCTTTCCCATTTTGGGGACAAAATCCCCAACACCCACAACTTGAAGGAGGAGAGGTTTGAATGAACCCACAGTTTCAGGGAATTTAGCATGTGGTTAGCTGGCTCCAAGGCAGGGACATCGTGGTGGAAAAGTGTGGCAGCACAAAGGTGCTTAGCTCCTGGAATAAGCGAAGTGGAGCAGGGTAACAGTATCACAGAAAAAGCAGCAGAGGACCAGATAAGATACCCAAGCTCACGCCTCTACAACCTACCCAGACACACCCAGAAGGGTGTTCCACCAGTCCCCTAGTGACCAAATTGACACAATCACTGCCACACCAGTCAATGAATCATTGCATCCCTTTTCCAAATAGGATCTTTTATTCTAGTTGTATCAAGAAAAGCCCCAGGAGATCCTGGTTCAGGTGAGTATGCAGAGATGAGGGCAGCTGTTTTGAATATCAATTCCCATCCTGGGGTGATCAGCCTTGAACAAGATACACATCATTTCTGAGCCTTGGTCACATCAAAAGTGAAGTGGGGAGAAGAGTATCTACCTTCCTGGGATGTAGCTCAGTGGTACAGTACCTGTTTAGCATGCACAATTTTCTCGGCTCAGTCTACAGCACCAAAACAAAACAGAATCTACCTCAAAGATGAGAAAGAGATAATGCAGTTTTAGTAGGCATCTAGAACACAGTTTTATCTTTTTATTACAAAAATATCCATCATCCATTATCACAGAATTCAGGATTCATTTGCTTGCCCTCTAGTTTCTCTTCCAAGACTATGAGTCCCTTTCAAGACCAGCATTAAGTATGACTCATTTTCCCCCAAAATTTACAATATCTAGCAGAACCACTAATGTCAGACTTCCTAAAAATGTTAGTTCAATGGATGAGTTTTCAAATGTTGTACATACATTTCTTCTTAATTTTCATAGCTTTGTTTAGGACAGAAAGCCCCTTTCTTCCAACA
>RJWT010021013.1:0-17702 GCA_004365215.1 Cuniculus paca | reverse complement strand
TTGTTTTGAAGTCCTGTATTGCTTTCATTGTTTTATATTGATTGGTTTTATTCTGTTCTGTTGTGTTTGATCTTATTATTCCTTATGGTATGGGAAGTTATTTTGAAAATAGCAAGGGGCAACATGGTAATCATTGTTGGTCTATTTTTGTTTGGTCTTGAAGTCTTGTATGACATTCTTTGCTTTGTTTTGATTGAACGCTCTGTTTTATTTTGTATTTGTTTTATTCTCTTCAAAATAAAAAAAAATTTAAAAAATTTTAAAAATGTCATGGTCTACATGGATGTATTGAAGCACCCAGTGTTTTCAAAATGTTTTCACATATATTATCCAATTTGATCTTTAAAACTGTTCTATGAAATAAGCAGAATGGTTATGATTAATTGTAATTTTCCTAACTGTGGAAACTGAGGCCTAAGTCACCAGTTTAGTGTATGTTGGATCTGAGTATAATGGTCCAGTCTTTCAATTTCCACTTTAGTTTGCTTTCCAAAGACCATAGCAGAGACAATGGTAACTCAACAAGAAATTTGAGAGGTAAAAGCACAGACTTCATAAAGTTCTCTGAACATTGTATACAATCCATAGTGATCCTGAATTTCCAAGTCTTTTTTAAATTCAGCTCACAATTCCCTCTTTTGCTTCAACCTCTCTAGATAAAATTTGTTACCTCTTCTGCAGCAATCCCATGAGGCTTTGCACTCACTCCTGTAATTAGAGATATTGCATCATATAGCAATAATTTGTTTGTGTGTCTGTCTCCCCGGCCTCTCCTACCTACTCACTACCCCAGGGATGAGGAGACCAGGCCTAGCACCTCTGGTCGTCCTTGGTCTGTGGCACCAAGCAGTTTGCTAGAGATAACAGAAGCAACTCTCTCCCTGCCCCCTGTATCTCTCTCTCGCTCTCTCAGGACTCATATATTCAAGGCCATAGATTTGCCTGCATTCTGTCCCCCTGACAGGAACTGTGGTTTATCCTTTTTAGTTGAACTGCTGTTAATTAATGCTATACTCGCTGTTATTGAGATTTATACTTTCTAACATGGTTTTCCAAATACAGATTTCCATATACACATAGATTTTCATATATATGAAACTTTTATTTGCAGTGCATAAAACTTTGGAACACTTTAATGGAAAATAACCTAAGCAAAATAACAAAGTTAAAAAGAATTTACAAAATAAAAAAAGTAATTACAGTGTCAACTCTCTGAAGTAATCTATGCAGTTAAAGTTAGTTAAATAAAAATATAATAAAGTTTAGTTGGAAGTGTTGTTGTTTAGGGTTTTTTTTTTCAGTGTGTGTGTTTAAAACCCATCAAAATATATTGAGATAAATATGATTTTACTTTTATAGATTTCTAATAGTAGCTCATGGGATAAAGATATTGATGTGATCCTTTCAGCCATTCCCATCTGGCTGTGCCAAAGTTCAGTTATAATTTTAGTAATAATGGACCTTCTATTTTCATCAAAATGCTATATTTGTATATAATCTAACCCCACCGAGCTCATGGAAGTGGAAATGACATACACGTAAAGATACTATTTCAATTGTATGTTACCTTAGGAATTATAACTCTACCCAACCTCAGTAAGAACGGATGTAAGATTAGCTCAATAGCCGCAGTCCCACTCAGAAGGGAGAAACCGCCGTGGCCATTATGGGGAAAGAATGCATGCTCTTTTTTGTACATAAGTTTACTACAAACTGTTGATGTAAAGTGTTTGTAGCACACAATAAATGAGAATAAAATATAAAACACTCATTCTGTCAATTTACATAGCCCATTGATTCCAACAGAATATTTTGCTTAATTGCCCCCAACTCTTGTGCTGACTAGTCGAATGACAGTCACAGTTGAACCAGGATTTGACCAAGTTGCATCCCAGCTTGCTACTTTTCTCCTTCCTCAACAAATCTCTCACTAATAATTTTGATTGGCTCTTGAGCCTCGCCTTTGAGGTCTGAATTTTCAGACTGCTTGCCCGTTTGGACACTTTTCATTTGATCTGTACACTTTTCACCTGTGCTGGCTTTTCCGTGACCCCTTTGAAGGGAAGCAGTTACATGAGCAGTGTTGGAATGAGTCTTCGCACTGACTTCTGACTGCGTGGTCTTCGTTTTCTGAGTCGCTCTTCTTGTCTCATTCCCAGGCACTGTCGTCTCCTAAACAGAGCAGTCAAATTCATCGTCAGTACGGTTTCAGTCAGAGGCTTTTACCTGGCTCCTTTTAGCATTCATAATGCGGTGCTTTTGAGTTTTTGAACACTTTATTCTCCTGTTTGGTTCTTTGACTCTTTCCTTTTGTCACAGAACTTCTTAGGAAAGTCACTAGGTTTTCCCGAAGGACAGCATTTTCACCCAAACCATCCATTATTGCTCTTTGAGTTGTTATATCTGGTGTCATTCCTTTGGCAACGGAAGGATTTCAATGTATCTCCCAGAGCCTGTGTGAGAGTGAGCCACCATTGTTCCATAAAATGAAATTTGGGAAGCTAATTTTCTATGTTGAGATGGTCTCTTGCCTCCTCCAATGCAGCTGAAGCAGGCGACTGCAAGGGATCCCGAACAAAGCCACTCAGACACAGAGTAGGAGAAAAGGATGTCTTTATTGCCAGCATCCCTCGGGTGAGTAGTGTCCACCAGAGCCCAGAACAAAGCCCCGTCTCCACTTTTACATTGTTTCTATCCTACAGGGCAACTTTCCGTTGGAAATCAGCACAAAGCACAGCCACAGAAGCAAAAGCAATGGTCAAAAGGAAACAAATGGCAATCCAGGAGGCAGGCACTTCAGATGGGTCTTTCCAAGTCCGCGTCGCTCCACTGACGTCTACCTCACCACTCAACCCGCACACAGCCGGGATCAAACCATCCATCTCCGCAGGGAGCTCGGCTACATCAGTTTCTCCAGGCGGCCTAGCTGGACGATAACCCATGGTTGTTTGGCTTCACTCTGGCAGATGGTCTCCCCTTTCACGGCTAGACTTGGTCACGTTTTGCCAAGTGCTGCCAAATACAGTGCAGGTAGCTTGAAAAAAACTGGAGCCAACTGAGGTGACCTGAGGCTTCTTAGTTTGCTGTAACTAGGTTGAATCCGCTCACTCACTTATTATCCTCTTCCACCAGCAATATATCTTTTGGTTAGAGCCTTTTCCTCTCTTGAAACATGCTGGCTCTTCATTAGAGAGTTGTAGCGCTAGGTACTGGCATCTCTGGGAAATCCAAGAATGCCTGACTGTTGTGTCTAGCAGACAACACCAGCAGGGTGCTGCCCAGATGCTCCAGGACTGGCGGACGTTTTTGGTCCTAAAGGGCTCTATGGCTCTACATCTGGTGGCCAGTATTCTGTAAGCTGCAACTGACTGGACCAAGTGCCATGAAACCCTCTGTGTTTGGCCCAAACAAGGGAAAAGACAGAGGGATTGGGAGGGGAAGAGGCCAGACACTATGAAATTGTGCTCTGGGATTTTGCTCCGTCTACTGCACAAATGGAAAGCGCTATTATTTGTACAGTGCATATTGAGGGTACAGCCAGAGGGAACAGAATGAGGTCTGGTCACTCCAACCCTGCCTGGCTTTACACCAAGCTTGGGTGGGCTCACGACAGCCCCGTGCCACAGCTCATCCTCTGCATAGCACATCAGGGTAGAGCCAAGGCACAGGTTGCCACAGAGGACTCACGGGCTTGCATTCTTGGGGGAGGCCTATTCTTCTGACTTGGTTTCCTTCTGCGGTCCACAGTCGTAATCTACCTACACATGTCACAGAGATCTTCCTCCCCTAAAAATATTCTTTCTTTTGTGTTTGGTGAGTGAAGACAGGTGGGAGCAGAGGAGTGAGCTTCCTCAAAGTCACTGATTTATGGAGCTGAATTTCATTTGTAAGAATTCAAGAGAAATGAATGGCAATTGGCAGCACCTTACCATTTCTTATATTTTTTGTGGTACTGGTTTGTCCCTGCTCAAAATGTGCCCTCCTGAGCCAGGCGTGGTAGCTCATGCCTGTAGTCCCACCACTCGGGAGGCTGAGGCAGGAGGATCGTTGTGAGTTCAAGACCAGCCTGGGCTACAAAGTAAGCTCAAGATCGGCCTGAATGGCATAGTGAGACCCTATCTCAAAAAAATCAAAGGCTGGGGATTTAGCTCAGTGGTGTAAGCACCTACCTGGCAAGCACAAGGTCGCGAGTTCAATCTCCGGAGACTGCCCTCCAGTGGTCATTCTTTCCATTCCTGGCCCTCCTTCCCACATTCCTTTGGCATGTGGCTACCACTTATCCCTGGGGGCAGACTCCCACTCACTGCAGTACGCTTCTGTGGAGAGTGTCAGCAGTAAGGCTGATGCTTCCTGCAGCAAAAGTTGCCACTTTCTGTTTTTTTCTTTTTTTTTTTTTTGGTGCCGGTGATCGAACTCATGACATCGTGCTTGCCAGGCAGGCATTTATGCCCCTGAGCTAAAACCCCAGCCCACTTGCTGTTTCTTCATATGGTGTCTCACACTCCTGGAAGACCCAGGCTCAGAATTCCCTGCTCATCACCCAGGACTCTGCCATGAGTGCCTTGTCCTCAGCCTCTTGTCCCTGAGGGATGGGACAGGCCACTGGTGGGGGTGCTCTGGGGTTCTGAAGGTCCCGCCATCTGTCTCCTGTTCTCCAGGCAGAAAAAGGCTTTAGAGGTCTGCGGATAGGTTCTACCTTTTTAGGTCTTGCTGTGTTACTAGGAATATGGATGCTCATGAAAAATACAATAGTTAATGGAATGAACTGTACCTTAAACTGGCTTAGCTTGCCGTAAGGTAAGGTGACAGAAGCAGAATTCGTTTCAGAGTCTGAGCATGTAGCAAGCTGACGCCACGTACATTCCACACATGTATATATACACACCTCCATCAGCAGGTAATGTGTGGATGTACCTACGTATCTATAATGAGGAATGACATAAGCGCTGAGGAAATGCTTATTAACTGAATGTGCAAATAGTCCTAGCATGTTTGGCAAATGTGGAGAGAAAGCATATAAAAAAATTTAAGGGGGGAAATAACTGTAAAGATATTCATCTTATTAGATGCTTTTTAAAAAGAAATGTACAATAAAGGCTTGATTGCTCAACTGCTTCTGCCCGGAATGTTTCTTAACAGGTTAACTTTTAGATTTCAGCTAGTTTGAAAAGATTCCTAGTTATTGTTGTGGTTTTATTTTGCTCTCCACTAATGATTCCTGGAGTAAGAGAAAGTGGGTTGCATATAGTATATGCTCAACAAGTATTTATTGATTAAATAAATCAGTTGTAGTGGAATAAGAATCACAAGCAGAAAGTCTTGATGGTTTAATATTTCATTTGTTCACTCATTTTTGTTTCACAAACATACTGGCTTCTGGTAAATACAGGTATTGTTCTAGACAATGGAATGGGAGCAAGTAAGACAGGCCCATTGTTCATGTTCTAAAAGGGGTGGCTGAACAGGCACAAACCAAGCAAATATCTGAGGTGGTGTGCCCGAGGTGGTGATGTGAACCTGGCACAAGTTGGAGCCAGGAAGGAGGGGCCTCTGGCAGGGCTGGTGCTGTAGAGAGCCTGGACAGAGAAGAAACACCCCAAGTCCCAGCGCCTCCCTTCTCATCTCCTGAGGCCAGTGCTGGGTGAATGCAGAGAAGAGGTCAGTGAAGCTGCCCGGAAGGTTCTGTGCCTGTGGTCAGCTTCCAGAGTGTGGAGCAGGACAGAGAATGAGGATGATCTTGGGCATAAGGCTGGAAAATAAAAGGAGAAAAACCTCCAAGACGGTCGTCAGAACTGAGCCACTTTGAAGCTCCCAGTACTGATTTGGATTTACCTTTCTCCCATAGCACCTAGGGAGCAGAGCTTGGCCAAAAGCAAATGTTGTTAATTTAATTGCACTTTGTAGGTTGGCTCTGCTCCTTGGAATGAGTGTGCTTGGGGCATCAGAGCTGCCTCCTGGTGATTCTTGTCGCCCTGGGAGTGCAGTAACTTATTCACAATGGTGTTCCAGCAATATGTTTTGCGCAGAGCTGTGTCTGAGGAACAGTTGCTAAACAGTGAAAGGATTCTTTTTGCCTACAGAATTTGTTTTGCTACTCATGGGAACTGTGATAGAAGAGAACATTTCTCAGCCTGGAATACGTCTTCATGAAGTTTCATTGAGCTTAGGGAGAAGAACAGAGGCCAGACCACAGCCACTGAATTCCTTCCCCCTCTCCCACAGGAGTCCTCGTCCTCCACAGTGACCAGGAATAGATGCATGTTCATCCTCCTTTAGACTCTATGTGTGTTTTCTGTTCTGCCCAAACCAGCATGGACAGGGAACTACCTCATAGAGCTAGAATGCAAAAAATAAAGCCACAGATGTCTGATACAGTCAACCTTTTTCTAGAAGAGGGACAATCAAGAATTTGGAGGGATTCTAGAAGTAGAGGGAAAAAGAGATCTGGTCCGGGAGAAGAGAGGAGCGGAAGGCAACTGTTGCTTTTAGATGGGTTTCCCTGGTGGTCTGTGGGGACTGGATTTGTGCAAACACTGAAGATTTATGGAATGTGTTTAAAGCATGCTCTAGACCTGCAAGGGCTCCAGGTGAGGCAAAGCTGCAAGAGTTGTCCGGGTCTGTTATTTAGAAGGGAGACGACAAGGTGTCACAGGGAGCTGAGTGTGCATCTTTTGACCCAGGAAAGGGAGAGGAGACCACTATTGCGGTGTGAGCAGCCAGAGAGCAGGGCTTGGGAAGAGGCACCTTGGGAAGCTCCTTGATCTGAGGGTAACTGGGGAGGAAGATGAGTAATCATTTTCTGTGCAGAGACAATGTTCTCTGAAAACTTCTTTTCCTCCCAGCACCCTTGTTTGTAGGTAGAGCCATATGGGAAATGGGTGGAATCAATACAGACCATTTCCACATGTGGGCCAACAAAAGTAGAACCAACCCAGCTTCCCCCTCTAACTGAGAGTGGAGATACCCCCAAGATGGAAGGAGAGAAAATCCGTGACTGTAGAAACAGTAGGGGAAACCCTGAACATCAGCGCGAAGCAAAAGCAGCCGATGGAAAGGCCTGCGTCCTCACTCACGTTGCTGGGCACTTCCCTCCTCTGGATGTGTGTTGCAGTGGTGGGGCAGGGGTTGAGTGGAGAGAGGTGTTTGCTATTTATAATGAGTCTTGCTTCTTCCTCTCTACTCCGGGCTAAATAGTAGCAGTGAAAAAAGGAGTCTGTAATGGAAGGTTTCAATCACTTCTGCTGCTATGACTGAATACCCAGGTAAAATCGGAATGATGGTTTTTCCAGAATGAGTCAGATCATATGTACACTTTCTTGAAAGGGTCATGGAAAGGAGCTAGATGAGATTTTTGGGTTGATTGAGGTTATTGTATCCACCCAAACTGTTATGGCAAGTTCCTTCTCTTCCTCATCCCTAAGAAACTTGTCTGGTCTGAAATAGGGTGGGAGGTTGGTCGTGGCATAAGTAGTACAATTGACACCTAAGTCAACCTGTGAATGTGGCTAGAAAGAAATACAGCACTGACTGCTGTGTTTCTAAGGACCATGAATTGGGTATTCTTTCTCTTCCAAGGGTTTGTTCTTTTTGGGGAAATGGACCATCTAATCCACTTTTGTACCACTCTGATGACAGGAGAACCCAGAGGTGCACTGGGGTATCTTCAGTCTCTAGCGATTTTACTAAGCCTGCCAAGTACAGGGTGTGCAAAGTGGTCATTCTTGTGATATTCCTGGAGTACCTTACACATAATCGGTGCCATTAAATAAGTTCGCACGTCAGAAGTGGGATAGACGGATTGCTGTGAGAATAAGGGAAAGAATGGGAACCTGAATGGAAGCTTGGGGTTACACAGGGTCACAGAGACTCCGGGACACCTGGCTGGCTGGTTGGATGTGGGAACGTGACATCAGCTGGTTTCTGTTTAGGGCCAGGATCTTCACATGATTACAGAGTGTGGAGAAGTTTAAGGCAAGTATTGCTGCCATTTAGGGTTTTCTAAAAGTTGCTAAGATGGCCCCAGATGAATGTACTATTTAAGAACTCAATTAGAACACCATATTGTGGTTCTATTTCATTTATTTATTGGGAAAGTGGGACAGAAAAGGAAGGCTGTGAGGATTTGTCGGTGCAGTCATATGATTTTATTTCCTGAGAAATTATTTCATTGCCAACAGTGATGGACCTGAGTCTGCACCAGGTTGGCTGTGGTCAGGGTGGAAATGAGACTATAGAAAACATGCCTCCAAGTGACCGGGCTGAGTGAGGCCAGAGGTAGGTTTCTGTCCAGGTGAAGAAGCAAGTCACTACTGATGTCTTTTGTCTTTGTTTTTTACTACTTTCAAGCCACTGAAACACTTCTTATTTACTTGTTTCACTTCGTTGCTGTTTTGTTTAGGTGAATACCAGTGAAAACAAAGTAGAAAAACAAACCCTCCAGCTGTCACCAAAGAATACTTCAGACTGCCCACATTTGGTCACTGACCAAGCTCTTATTGAATGCAGCTTTATTGATAGTGATGAGATCACAAATAACACTACTATACATTTTTGTTGTTCCTTATATAGTACCAGAATGTTTTAAGCAAACAAATTTTCTGCCAACACTTTCTGAATAAATAGATTTTTTTAGGAGTATCCAAAATAAGTATTTCATTTCTACATCCCTGAGAGGGAAAATTAAATGGTGTTTACTATTTGAATGTGCACTAGGCTAAATATTTAGTATTTTAGAGTCTTCAGTTCTCACAATTACAAATAGAGGAGTGCTTAGGAAATTATGCTGTAGTTTACTGACACAAAGAGAAATACTCAAAAGAATTCCTTTTAATCCTGCCTTGTACATAGTCACCAGCAGCTGGGCTGGGGCTGCAGCTCATCAGGGACTACACAAACCTATCTGGATGGAACTAAAACAAAAATAAACAAAGTGAGTTTTTAGTCTTTTTTTTTTAGTAACTTGGATGAATCCTGAAGATGTATGGCCAGGACAACTAGCAAAACAAAACAAACCACAACAAAAGTCTTCCAACACTTTCCTATTTCCAGGTAACCTCTATGCATTTCTAAAATACACTTAACTATAACTGCTGCTGTGCCTCAAATCACAGAGCAGTCCTTACTTCTATATCGCCCCAGTACACCCACTCACTCAGAACACGCTGCTACCGTCTAAGCATTGGGTAGAACTATACCCAGCTGGACCATTTATAACCTTCCATCTGTAACCATCCTTACAACATGGGGAATAAAAAATGAAATTCATTTAATGCATTGAAAGGAACTGGTGCCTTATGGATCATTACTTGACCCCAACAGCCTAGCTAAGTTGCCTGTCTCTATTAGAGCCTGGCTTCCTAGAAACCTTCTTATCAGGTCTCTGGCCCATTCAGGAAAAGACAGCTTGAGTTTTACTGTTTCAGCAGCTGGGTAACATGCAATTTCCCCAATTCGCTGAACTAATGTGTTTATTTAACCCGGGACTGAGGCATCACAAATATACCAAGCCCTTTTCTCTCAGAAAAGTAAAAGGAAGCACATGGTTAGACCCTAAGCCTTGGGAGTTTCATCGAATGTAAGCTTAAACTACAATCAAATGAAGTAGATTTTTCAGCTGGGAAGCTCAGAGACACCATCGTGTTTTCTAGGAGCAGCTCCTTCAAGAGAAGGATTAATAAATCTGTTTCACACACGAAAGGTAACATGAGTTTTTTGATTCTGCGTATGTTTGTGTCCAGCTTTGTTAACTCTTAAAGCAGAAGATAAAAAGCAATGCACCCAGGAAACCGACAGGCCCAGGTATGTGTACTCTGTGAGTCTTCGGATCAACAGGGCAGAAAACAAATGGTAATATCAAATTATTTACCCAGTTTGAACAGGTCTCCAGCCTAGAAAGCCACTGCCAAGTTTTTGCACAACCTATCTTCTCAAGCTTTGACAGCAGAGAATTCCTCCAGTTTCAGTATCTCTCCTATTTCTATCATCAAATGTTACAACTGATTATTTCATTTAGAGCTCTAGGTCCCCCGCTTCACAACACCGCTAAGGTCTCAAGGGGAGGCACATCTATTGGTTCCATTAAGGAAGTAAGTCTGTTTGACCACATATAACCCATAATTAAGCACTTTTTCCTCTCAAAACTTTTAACAATTTACTATAGGCTTTCAGCTGTGTGAGTGCATGTATACACCAGAGTGAAAGCTGTTCTACTCACACTCACATAGGCTTTGCAACTTGTGACCAAAATAACTGATTCCAAACAAAGTTTGTTCATCAGTGCTGCTGCAAGACATGTGGGGAGCAGGGGGGCTCTCCACAAGTTGTGCCACTTGTAATTTAAGAGCTTGGTGATTTAACTTTTCCATAAACTACTTTCTTGCAGATCCGTATTTTCCAGCCTGGGCAGATACAGAATTCATGGAGTAGATACCTTTAGAGTTGCTCCATGCTGAGTGAAACTCCACATTACTCATGTGGGGGTGAAGAGAAAGCCCAGTGCTTTTCCACCAATAATGTCTTATTCTTAATATGTAGTAATTATAGCCTATACCTGAGGTATGACCACCAAACACCCAGAGACATACATAAAGGGCAGTAATATGAAATTATTTAACCAGTGTATTACACGAGCTATTTTCACAGTTGGAGTTAAGTACAGTCATCCTTCAGTATCCCTGGGGTACTGGCCTAGGACCCTCTACCTAGGTTACCAGTATTCCTGGAAGCTCATTTACATAAAATGGTTTCGTGTTTGCACACAACCTACTCACAGTCTCCCATATACCTGAAGTCATCTCTATGTCACTTATGATACCCAGGACAGCACAAATGTTATGTAAGCAGTTTCATACAGTGTCCTCTATGGAGTCACGACACAAGAAGCCGGTATGTGTTCGGTATAGATGCAATTTTTTCAAGTATTTTCAGTCTGTGGTTGGCTGGGATTTCCAGGCATAGAAACCTTGGATAGTAGGGCCAAATGTACTTTTGATACAGATATAGCTCTAGCAATAGCCTCCCCACACAAGGTGGGAGAAGATGGGATTAATGAAAAACAGCTATATTCCCCCACATTTTACGTTTAACCCTCTAAGTTTTTCTTTTTTTCAAAATCCAATTGCACATAGCCCATTGCTGACAGGCCATTTCCCCTCTTAAGCTATCAAAGAATAAAGTGATAAATTCGAAGAAAGGGAAATTATGTATCATTTACTATAATGATTCCTTTTCCCCTAAACTTGGCAAGCATGTCAGAAGAATGATGGCAAAGTGGATGCATTTTGATTTGCAAAGATCATCTGGAGCAGGTGGGATTAAATAATAACAATAGAACAGAAGGAGCACACATTATTTCAATACTTCTGTATGAGACGGATGTGTCAGACTTTTAGCTAGGAAGGGAGGCGAAGGAGTATTGGACGCAACGTTGTTTACTCTAAGGAGACGCTGTCACCCTGCATCGCCAGATACCAGAATTTCAAGCGCTTCCTTCGTTCTCACCCAGCGAGGGGCCGATGCAACTACCGTTGGTTGAATGACTTCCAGGTGAAGCTTCACGTGGACCGTTCTGATGGATAACTAAAATCCCACAGGAAAAGGGAGGGAGCGCAAATACTTTTGGGAGAAAAAACCCAAAATGATTTAAATTTACACTATTAATCATATAGACAACATCAGCTCCTTCTTTCTCTGATAGCACGATTTTATCCTAAGGCCTGAGGCGCAGACGAGGACTGCGCAGTCCAATGCAGCCAAACAATCTCCGCTCCTTTCCAGTCGAAGTTTACGCTTTATGAACTCGTTATGGGCTGCCTTTCAGAATCCTTTATTCAGTGGAGTACGGGGGGCGGGGCGGTACTGGGTTGAAACGCAGAATTAAGTCTTCGCGGATATGAACAACCGTCATTTTAAAGTAAGTAAAATCTGCAAGTGAATATTTTCACACTCCTAAATTAAAAAGCGTGGGAAGTAAAATTCTGAACACAAATAACAGCTTACTCACGGAAGCTGCGTGTGTCTTCCTAAAATCAGAAGAAAGGTCTCAAATGTGGGTGTCACCGCCGGGCCTTGGGAACCGCGCCGCTCTGCGAGCGCCCCCCAGCGGCCGCTCTGGGACGCCGTCTCCCTGGTCGGCCGCAGCCCCCTGCTCCGCTCAGGAGAAGACAAAACACAGAAAACGGGGGGAAAAAAGAAAAAAAAAAAGAAAAAAAAGGAGGTAGATCATGCACCCCAAGAATTGAAACGCGCCCCCGGCGCAAGCCTAGCCCGGCTGCGGACGCGTCCTGGCGGCGAGCGCTGCACGTTCCCCTCCCGCCGGCGGAGGGCGCGGCGCGCCCGGGTCAGATGCTCACGGGCACCGAGGACACCGAGCTGGCCCGGGACTCGCGCGTCACGCTGTTGGGCATGGCCAGCGTGCAGCACGACACGCCCACCGTGGCCTCGGGCAGCTCGTCGTCCTCCGTCCACTCGTTGAGCTCGGGGTGGAAGCACTGCACGCACTTCTTGTACTTCTTCTCGCCCTCGTTCCAGCCGCCCAGCAGGTAGGCGCGGCCGTGCAGCAGCGAGGCGCCCGCCGTGCTCACGCCCACCGGCAGCGGCGCCGCCTGGCTCCACTGCCGCGCGGCCGGGCTGTAGCACTCGACGCCCAGCACGTCCACGCGCTCGCCGCGCGGCCCCAGCTGGCTGCCGCCCATCACGTACACCCTGTCGCCCAGCGCCACGGCGCAGTGCCAGCCGCGCGGCGTGCTCAGGCCGGGCAGCTCGTGCCACGCGTCGCCCGCAGGGTCGTAGGCGCACGCGGAGCGCGTGTAGGCGCCGCCCACGTAGCCGCCCGTCACCAGCACGCGGCCGCCCGCCACGGCGCTGGCGTGGCAGCAGCGCGCCGCCTCCAGCGCCGCCTTGGGCTGCCACTGGTTCGTGGAGGGCACGTAGCACTCCAGCGAGGCCAGGCTGCCCTCGGCGTTGCGGCCGCCCACGGCGTAGAGCAGCCCGTCGAACACGCTGAGGCTGAAATGCGTGCGCTTCTGGGTCATGCTGGCCAGGTGCAGCCAGGTGTTGAAGCGGGGGTCGTACCTGAAAAGGCAGAGGACGGGACTCAGCCACGGGCACTGCGGGGGAGCTGGGCCTGCGCGGGGCTGGCTTGCAAGTGCGTGAGACTCGGGAGAGGCCAGGCCGCCCAGGCTGTCTACAGGACCATTTCCTTCAGCCCCTGGGAGAAGGGCCGCGAGCCCCTTCGGCCCCCTCGTTCTGCAAGCAGGAGCTGTCTCCAGTGGCCTTGAGGACTAGTTTGGATTTTTTAAAATGGTGCACCCATATATAATGAAATAATAAAGAATACCTTTCATGAAATACTATAGAAAATTTCAGATCTTGTTCACTAGTTGTTTGAATTTGTACAACTGTCAGGATATAAGCATGACTTTGCGAACATTTCATATATACGGAAGCTTAATTATTTCTGAAATATGCTAGAATTATATGGCCTTTGAATTCCATTTTCATGGATTTATTACGCTTTCGTTCTTTCTACATGTCAAAAATATTGACATTCTCTCTATTTTGTCTTCAAATATTTAAAATTAATCAATTAACCACCACATTTTAATGATTACATTCTATTTGCCAGTCGTGGATCTTACACTTGTCAGCAGCAGTGACGTAAAAGAAATACTGCATTATTTTATTCTTTCTTACCACTTAGTGTTAAAAATTAAATTTATAGCCAGTTTCTTTCAGAAGGTAGTGTACTGTCAAGGGCACCCAATTAAAAACATGAAAATGCAAATTGCTACCTATCGATGGTAGGACTTCCCCGGGTATCAGTTTTCTCATATGTAAAATCAGAGTAATTCCCTGCCTACTTTGTAGGCTTGTTTTGGAAATCTAATGTGTGTGATATATTTGAGTGCACTTTATACAATACAAAATGATGTACATATGTAAGTTATTACTGATATTTTCGATATGCTAAGCCAAGTAAGCTAATAGGCATGATTAATTTATTTCTAGGTCAAGGCAATTTCTCCCCAAATATTGAACTGTTTCAGTTCCCCATAAAAGATCAGTTACCTGCAGAAATTGCTGACTGCATGTTTTGCTTGGTTTCTTGCATCGTTCTGGTCTTCCCCACCAGCGACATAAAGAAATCCATCCATCACAGCCACACACTGGTTAAAACTCTTGGCTGGCATTTCAGTAAGCTTGCTCCATCCATTCTCAGGGTCTCTGTACAAAACGTCTCTACTCAAGGATTTCTCAGTGAGGCCTGGCCGTCCTCCAACAGTGACCAGGACTCGGCAGCCCCCTCGGATTTTTGTTCGCCTTGACTGCAGTGTGTTCTGATGATAGGGAAGTAAGTGGTAGTTCATAGCATCCACAAGGAGTTTGTGACAGTCAGCATCTTGCATCATTCTTGGTACAGACTGGACGTAGTTCACCAGGTCTTGTGCAGAGATGGTGCCAAAGCGAATATTGCTCAAGAGATCTGCAGCATATTTCACTCTCTTTTGGTCAAATTCTAACCATCTCATTGCAATCTGGAATGCTACTATCTCAGAAGGCAACTGTAAATCATCATCTATGAGAAGTTCATTAATTTGTTCAAATGTGAGTTTCATAAATTGATCTGATTCTGCAAATTCAAGGAAGTTGTCGCGGATGAATTTCTGGGCTGCTGCTTTTGCGTTTTTCAGGGAGTATGTCTCAGCAATGTTAACAACATACATACAGTTCTCAACACTTATCTCTCGGATCAGAAAATCACTGCACATCTTTATGAGCGTGTGGATCTGAAGATAAACAGCAGCGGAAATGATGCTTCCTATGGTGTACAAGGACAGGGTCAGCTTGCCTGTGTAGGCATACGCAATGACGGTGGCCAGGCCTAGCGGGGAGATATCATTGAGATCCACCCTGCGGGTTGATGGATCTTGTTTTAGGATATTGTGAAAGTACTCACTGCATGAAGCCATCACTGACTTATGAACATCGAAGGATTTGGTTTTGGTTCCAATGACTAAGTCGCAGAGGAAGCCCTCCTGCCGCATTTTACTCAGGCCCTCCAGGAGGTTGGGGCCATAGGAGGCATCTGTCAATTCGGAAGAGAGGCAGCTCAGGCCGTTGCCTCCCTCTAGTAGCCCATTCAAAGCGTTCAGTTTGCTGAGGGGGCTGTCTTCTACGATGATAGTCATCTCGCTGATATCGGCCTTGTTCTTTTTGACAGTCTTCTTTTTGGGTGCCATGGTGGCAAATACACAGTCACAGGCAAGGGCTTGCTTGAAAAAAAAAAAAAAAGGAAGAAAAGAAAGAAAGGCATGGTTTTATTTCAGTAGTGCTTTGGACTTTGAAATACTACCATGAGAAACTTTTGCGTAAGATGATGGTTTTTAATGGCATAAAGTAGCCTAATCTTCAAAGATAGATTGAAAGACATTAAATTAGATGTGCATTTTATTGACAGTTTTTACTGCAGCATTAAGTATTGAAGACGAGTCTGGAAAGATTTATATGATCAAATGAGATTTCTCAGCGGGTGTATTGCCAAGTAATTTTCATACAGCAAAAATGAACATCTCTGATTCAACTAGACAGTAGTTATAGAATGATAATTACGCATTACCCAAAGGCCTTACTTTACTCTCATCCAAAAGTGAATTATAACCATTCTGAAGTTTTCCTTAAATACTCAAATTAGGAATCCATGTGAAATTAGAAAATACTATGGAAAGATAGCTTTATTCACAATAGCAATGCAGCCTATTACAATGTAAAAGATGAAAATTTAGTAAGTGCTGCAATATGAGCACCATGGGATTTTGCCAGAGGTATTAAAAAAAACAAGAGACTGTACAGACTTCTTTTGTGCATATTCTTGTCTTGTCCATGCAGAAGGACAGCAACAGGCAGCAGAAAACAGAGGCTGGCTTCCTTGTCAGGACTTTTGTCTTCCTCACTTAGCTCAAATTGTCACATTCATATTGTAAATTTCTTGAAAAGACTAGCATATATTTTCTTCCTCATTACTTTTCGCAAACAATTATTTAAAAATCTAAAGTTATTTTAGTGTTCAATTGCATTTGAATTTTGGGTTGGGTGAAATTTCAAATATTAATAGCTGTTAAAGCAGGGTACTAGTTAGTATTAGAATGGATTTAGGCTCCAGCGCTAATGAATTTAGGACCCAGAGGTCCCTATAATCCTTCAGTTACTGGATCATAGCCTGGCCCAGGATGGCCTACGAGAGGGATGGAAGGTTGGGAGAAATTTAGAGGGGCTCAAGGAGGTGGCTGATTGGCTATTTCCATTTAATACATATGTATATTAACATATATATAAATGTGAATATTCATATTTACAGAGAACTCTCAGTATTTTAAGATAGTGAACTAGTGGACTCTAGGAGCAGTAACATCTGATTTCAGTTCTAAAATTGCCTTTTCTACATGGTTACTCTCTACATCATCCTTAATGAGGTATCCTCAGCTATCCTTAGTACAGTTTGATGAACTTCTGACTGATTTGTTCTCCTCTGGGGATATCTTACCAAGACCACAACTCTGAGATAACCCTAAGCAGAGGGCTGGGATGGGAGCTGTGAGAACTAGCAAGTGTAGAGAAGGAGATGATTCAGTAGGGAACTGACAGCTGGAAAAGGGAGTAACCTAGGAGAGCCCCACCCCACCGCCCCCATGCTGTGTCATGGCTTTCGGCCTATGGGCGCACTGTGGTCTCTACAGCTTCAACAGCAGGTATTTCTGGGTTAAGAACCAGGGCACAGCGTTGGTGATGTCTGTATTCCCTGGAAATGGAGCTGGGCTGTGGAAAGACAGTCAATGGGAAACCAAAAGAAACTTGACTCTTCAAGAATATCAGAGATGGTGAATGTATGGGAGACTATAAAAAGCAACTCTTTTTGTCTGGAAGTTCTTTATAATAAATATGACTCTTCAGAGCAAACATGATAGCATTATCTTGTGAAATTTATCATGTGTGTAGACACAGTACCAAGACAACTACAGAAAAGAGGGTGGGGTGACAGAGGTAACAGTACCTAAGCAGCTGCACCGTTTCTGTTTCATTCCTTTTGTGTGTGCTGGACCTCAAACTGGGAACCTGTGCATGCTACATGGATGTGACATCCGTGGCCTACATTTCCAGCTCAGCTCCCGTATTTTATGTGAAGTGGTGCAGAACCATGGCATAAAGCCTGTGAAAATTTAACCTTAAATATTGCAATGCCTAGAGCAGGGGTGGTGAACCTATGGCACATGGGTGTTATTTTTTTCTTTTAAGACAAAAGATATTATGTGTGAGTCGTCTTTTCTAAAGTACTCTAAAGTACCCCAGTACTCGGATTTAATCGCAGTGTTGCCACTGTGCGATAAGTGGGTCTCGGGTTGCAGTTTAGGCGCTGGTCTCTGCAAGTTTCCCCATCACTGAGCTAGAGTAATGCTGCTCTATAGAAGTATAACAGGAGCCACGTACACAATTTAAAATTTTCTGCTTACTTCATTAGAAACAAGGAAAAGTAAATTATATTCAGCCAAATATTTTCTTTTTTGTTTTTTTGGCACCAGCGATTGAACTCACAACCTTGCGCTTGCCAGGTAGGCACTTAGGACACTGAGCTAAATCCCTGGCCCCAGTCAAATATTTTCATTTCTGCATGTCATTGGCATGACATTATCAATGTGACATTTTACTCT
>RJWT010021012.1:0-17749 GCA_004365215.1 Cuniculus paca | reverse complement strand
TATATATATATATATATATATTTTGTTCATGTTTGTCTTTATCATATATATATATATATATATTTATTTATATGCACTTACAATTACTTTTTCCAGCCATTTAAAGTTTCAGACATGTTAGCTTTTACCTTCAAACAATTCAACACACATCTCTTAGGGACAAACATATCCTCTTGAGTGACTACTGTGTGATTATCAAGTTCAGGAAATTTGGCGCTCACATAATGCTGTCATCCAAACTATATTCTGTATTTACTTGTAGATGTTAGTGCTTGGAGTTATCATTTTCTCTTCATAGTAACTTTTGAGAAGTAACCATGAAAGTATTTTTTTAAACTTTATCACTGTATGTTCAAAAATATGTTGCATATTTAAATTAAAACAAAATTATTATGGTAAAAGACACTTTGCCATGAAAAGCCCTCAGAATCTTCCCCCTCACTTTTAATACACTCATCCCATTTTCCCTGCCACTTTCTGCAGCAGCTCTGGAGTCCTCTTTTATGAGTGTCTTTAGTTGCTCCTTCCTGGCTTCATCAATGTCCTGAATGCATTCAAAACTTGACTTTTCATGGTCATGTTGACTTTGGGCAAAGAAGAGCCAGAGGTAGGACAGTGCCAGATCCAGTGAATAAGGTGTATGAAGACTCAGCATTATGTTTTTATGTGATAGAAATTGTCATAAATATTTGATCGATGCAGAGTATTTGGAAAATATGCTGAATGTTTAGATTTTAAAAAATGATTACAGTAAGAGATCCATTTCCACTAATGCCTTCAAAATACTAAAAATATTCCCCTTTGCTTTGAACACATTTGTCTCATTATTCTTGGCAATATGTCCTTTATGGTAACAAGTTTTTGTTTTTGTTTTTTTTTTAAATTTAAACAGTCAATGTATTTTTCCTCTGTTGTTGTATGATAAGATGCCACCGCCAAAGATCCAGTTATGATATCTGGGTGGATGCTGAGAAAGCTTGGTTGGTCTTCAATGAAACAGCACTTGATAAAATATATACAGTACTTTCTGAGACTCAATGATATGCATTAAGGCCCCTATTAAGTGAGAAAAAGTTTCCATACAGTGGTGTTCTAATAGTAACTACCTCAGTTGATTGCTTTTCTCCGTTTATTCAGTTAGTTTCCAAACACTAAAGAAATCCTTGCTGTCAGATCCCCACTTTTTGGGAGCAATCCTACCTGAGATAAATGAGCCCCAGGTTTCAGCAGCAAGGTGAGAGAGTAATTATCTTCTGAACATTTCTGAGAAAGTTGCTCTGCGAGGTGAAATGTCTTAAGCAGAAGGCTACTGAGCTGACCCTCTGTGGTCTGGGTTCCTGTGATTGTTCATCTACACCTCTGTGTGCTGGTGGCCAAGATTTCACTATTCTGGAAAGACAGTGCACTTTTCAACACACAGGATAGTAGCAATTTCCATAGCAATTTAAGAGCTGGAAGAAGTCCATGACTGCTTCTAAAGCCAAGAGGGTGCATACATTTTAAGAAATATATTGGGGGAGGGGGAAAACTGCTTCCATCTTCAAAACAGGTCTACAGTTTCCCAAGGAAACTTGCTGCCATTAAATCTGACAAGAGAAATGGTCTTCGGAAACTTATATCAATGGCACTATTAAAGACTATGAATATGTACCAGGATGAAATGGAAAGCTGGATTTTGCTTTCGAGAACCTATCTTAGTTAGTTTTCTCTCATTGCTGGGACAAAATACCCAATGCCCAAAATGAAATTAGGAAAAGTTTATTTAGCTCACAGTTTGTGGAGGTTTCAGTCCATAATCAGCTGGCTCCAAGGCAGGGTGGCATGGCACAGGGGCAACACTTCAAGGTGGCAGAAGACAGGAAAAGCAGACAGAGCAAAAGGGGGGCAGAGCAAGCCTCTTCTCCTGCCTTATTGTATGGAGCACTGTCCACCCCACCCAGCGGGTGTAGCACTTACACCACCTCTGTGCCCTCCTCTTGCACAGGCTGAGGATATTTACAAAGAAAGAGCCCTGGCTCCTTACTGAGTCTCTTAGTTAAATTTCTAAACTTCTCCAGTTGACACAATGTATCAACCATAACAGAGCCTGATGTTTGTTTGTTACTCACAGGTAATAGTCCAGGAAAATGGCATATCCATAGTAATACAACTTTTTTAACCATTTGACAGTTAATATTTTTGTGAATGTGTTCCATGGGTCTCACAAAATGCCGCATCTTTGCCTTTCATTGTACCTTCTGTCCACAGAGAATATCACCACCCTACTCAATCATGGCTCTGGGAGATTTTAGGAGAAATTGAGCCACTTAAAGCAATTACTGAAACATGCTTGAGTGACTAGAATAAATGAAACATTAGTATCTTCTTCAATTGAAAGAAAAGAGAGATTGGGGAAGTATGCAAGGATTTAAATAAATTATCTGGATGAGTCCTTCAGGAATGGAAGAGAAAACCACCATGGTGGTACATCCTGTAATCATAGCACTCAGGAGGCTGAGGCAGGAGGATTGTGAGCTCAAGGCCAGCCTGAACTACCTAGTGAGACCCTGTCACAAAAAAGAAAGAGGAAGGAAGGAAGGAAGGAAGGAAGGAAGGTGAACTGGATTCGAGTCCCCTACTATGTGGTATGTGTATCTTAGCATATTTTGTTTCGGCAATATTATTGTGTACTTTTTGTGCTGGGGATTGAATTCACACTGGACTCAAGCTTGTAATCCTCCTGCATCAGCCTCCCAGTGTGCTGGGACAATGCGTGTGTGCCACCCCACCTAGCTGTATTCCACTCTTATGGGTGCTACAGAATTGTGGTGGAGACACATTAAAATAAAACATGAAAGGAGAGAAGTCCTTTGGCAGGGATTCTCCTCCAGGGTAAGTCCAGCACCTGTTTTTTCCCTGTCCCCTCAGACCTGATTAGAAGCATCAGCATCTGCATCCCTCCCTGGGAATGGCTGGAGTTTTCCATCCTTTCCAGATTGGTCAAGTTCAGCCACCAGAGTTGTACTGTAATCATCATGGCCCGGGAGGAAGTGTGACCGGAGCTCAGGACTACGCATGCTCACCGTAGTGTGTCATCACATCCAAACTCTGGCACCCTCCAAATGCATAGTGACACTGCATGACCTGTACCCAGTTGCAGGAGGAGCCACAAACTTTCTTCTTTCTACTGGCCATTGTCTTTATAAGGATGTGCAGGATTTCAACTCCAGCAGAGGTAGTGTTGGTTCATAGGACATTAGATGTCCCTTATCAAGTGTTCCTTGACTCTCCCAAACTTTGCTGGTTCCACGTTGTAATTGCTATAAAATTCTTTGGGACCTTGACCAGTCTATTGTGTCCTGTTTGTCTTCTACTTTTAATCTTCTCAGCTGGAAGCAAAACATGTAGAAAAAACAAAACAAAGTATACCCCTGTTATAGTCAGGGGTGGTGGAGAAAAAGATTACAATCAGGACACAGAATTTATAATATTCTTTATGATGGTTACCCAGTGTTAGACACAAGAAAATGCAGGAAATCTGCCCACAACAACAAAGTCTGTTCTGGGAAGGCCCAAAGGCCAGCAGTGAAAGCTAGAAAGTCTATGCCAGCAGGATGAAGGATCTGTGCTAGTAGGTAGAGGGTTCTACAGTGGAGCCAAAAAGCAATGCTCAAATAAGAACCAGGGCTCCCCGAAAAGTACCACAGCCATCCTCAGTGATGATGAAGTCCTGCGCTCCTCCAATGATGAGAACAGTCAAGTACAGGCCAGGAAGCCAGCGTGACAGCTTCTCCTGGAATTTAAACAGCAACCATCTTCCCCTCCTGAGCCAGGAAGTGATGCTCAACATAAAGACCAGAGCTCCCCAAAGTGAACCGCAGCCACTCTGAATAAGGTCCCGAGCTCCTCCGATGATAATAGTCAAAGTCACATTGGGGAGCCAGCCTGACAAGCTCCTCCAGGAGAACCAAGGACTCCAAACAGCAGCACTTCAGAGAACCCACAACGCCTCTGCTCTTCCTCTCCACATCTCTTTTTATGCTGGCAACCTTCTTCAGGTGGGTTGTCTAAATGCAACACCATGCAGATTTAATTCAGCTGGTGCCAAGTTGACCACCACTTCTTAATCCATAACAACCCCCTCCCCCAAAAAATTCCCAACCAAACAGACATTAATAAAATAAAAAAATACCCTAAACTTTGCTGATCTATGAAATCTCAGCATTGCCATTCTACTGCTTATATAGATTAGCTCAAAAAATTTGACAGTTAGATTGCACTGGAATGTTAACACTAGAAACGCTGGAGGAAAGATTGAAGCGACACTACAAAGACTTCTGGTTTGTTTTTATTCACTGTAACATCTCGCCCCCCTCATCTGTCTTCCATGTTACACTCAAGTGGTCTTGGACACATTTTGGAGCAGACTCCTCTGTGCTGAGAATGTTAGTGGCTCTTCGGTGCATTCTGAGAGTGATCTTTCCAGCTTGCTTTCACCCTGTATCCCTCCTTTTGGCCCTCGGACACCTAACCGCCCTCCCTCATGTAATACTTTATTGCTCCATCTCCTTCCAGTTGTTCAACTCTGTGGTGGTGAATGTGGATCATCAACTCGTTTGGATTTAGGAATATGTGTCTGTCAGTGTGTGCAGAGACCCCTGGATTATAAGGGCTCTAACTTCTCAGTGGATTAATCTAGCAAGCCTAAGTAAATGTTTCTTCTTTCAAATGGTGTGTAAGGTTTGATTGAATAATGCACAAATGTTTAAATTTAAAAAAATTATTACAACAGAACACACATTGCTATTCATCGCCTCAAAATACTCCTCCTCCTTGCTTCAAGCTCACTCATCCTGCCATTTTTGCCACTTTCTGAAGCAGTTCAGGAAGTCCTAATTCGTGAGTGTTTTTAATTGAGCAATCACAGTCACCTCAATGTCCTGAACTAATTCAAAATATTTATCTTTTACGGTCATTCTGACTTCGGGGAAAAGCCAGAACTTGTGCAGTGCCAGATCTAGTGAGCAAGGTAGATGAGAGCACATCATCATAGTTTTGCAAGCCTGCCTTTTGTTTAGATTCGATGCACCAGCAGCATTCATGTTTTGATCATAACTCATAAAGACATTCATGACAAAGGACTTTCAGAACTGCCTCAGAAAGGAGTAAGAATAATTGGGTAAGTGTGTTCCAAAGGATGGGTGTATTTTGAGGAGGATACATTGAAATGTGTCTTTTACTGTAATAGGTTTTTAAACTTTAGACATTCATCATATACTTAGATCAACCCTTATACATCAGGTATGTTGTTCCAACAGTAGAAAGGTGTGGAAAGCAAAATCCCACGCGGACTCCTAAGCTAATTCACAGGTACTCAATTCTATGAATTCCTCTCAATTATCCCATATGGAAATCCTTATCGTTTTACTGGTTTCTTGTAGCAGTTTGTTTTTCTTCTTTCATTTATTTTATGCTTCACCGATGCAGAATGACTTATCCACGTGCCTTTCTCTGTGAAGAGATTTCATACTACTCGAGGCAGACTATTTTGGCCATATTTCCTTCTACTTGGTGATGAGATGAGTACTTTACACACAGGGTATTTTAATCCATATTTATTGATTTAGCAGCTGTATCCTTGGATGGGGTTGGAATGCATGGAGTACTGACTGCTTTGCTTTTGTGTGGCTTCTATTTATTTAGCATGATTCAACTTCCTTGATTATTGGACATGTATGAAAATTTAAATTTTCCGTTAGCCTGTGTTCACTTCAGAATGTATTGGGATTGCTGTTTTGGCAATGTAGTGTCCTTTGCTGTACTTCGAGGAGAGTGTTTGGTTAAATGCAACTTGAATGAGTGTTTGGTTTCGTGTATGGAAATGGGGGCTAACGTGGCCACACAGTGGTTCATGGGTCCGTGGCATCAACAGTTTTGTCTTTGCCAGAACACTGGCTTGTATATCTCATACATCTTTCTCTGTGATAGGAAGTCCTCAGCCTTATTGGTCATAACTGCAGAAACACCTTAGAATTGTAGCTCCTAAGGCATTTTGGAACTGAATCTATTCTGGAATCGTCATAGTTCAGTAGTCCCATAGATTCACACAGTACTTTTCCAGTCACAAATCTCTTTCACATATGTTATCTCATTAAGCCCCTGTAGCAGTTGGGTATAAACAGGCCATGAGTTATAACAGAAATAACATTCTACCATGCTGAAACTGAAGTTCCAAATTTGTTTTCTCCAGTTCTCTCAGACTCACTCAGTTTGTGTCCTGAACTTCTCCCAACCTCAGTGTTCCGTAGGTTGGTGGTGGTCGGTCTCTGTTGAACACACAGTACTGAAAGTGCTCCACTATCTGTCAAAGTTGGGGCATTCTTCCCTGTTCTGAATTATTTTATCAAGTGAAGATGGAACATTGTGCTGTGGTAGTTGGATTAGCAAGTGGAGGTCCAATAGCACCTTGGATTTTCTCATGGCTATTGATGAGAATCAAGGTTGAATTAGGGCTCAGACCAAACCACCTTGTTCCTCCATGCTGTCCATGGATTATTCCTTAGAATCTGCTCACTCATCTGAGCCTTAGTTCATGTGCCTTGTGAAAGACTAAAAAACAATTACAAGAAAGGCTATCTCCTGAAGAGGAGCCCATAAGCCAGTGTGCACTCATAGACTCCACAAATCAAACTGCTAGGGGTTGGAGGTCTGGGAAAGGACTGGGAAGCTAGCTCAGTGCATGTGCTAGATGCTTAGTCCCCAGTGTATGTATGGAGGTAGTGATTAGTTTATGAATATGTTGATACTGTTTTGAGAGGTGGTTCCAGTGGTTCCATGAGAGGGCTTTGTTATAAGGATGAACCGAACCCATCCTGTCTGTGGTTTCCTTAATGCACATGTCTTTTTTGCACACAGTTGGTTCCCTTCTCTGCCATGTAGCAACACAATCAGAGAATCGCTCACCAGATGTGGATATCCTACCCAGTCTCCAAAAGTGTGAGCCAAAATAAACCTTATTTTGTTATGAGGTACCCAGCCTCAGGTATTTTGTCCTAGCCACACAATAAAAAAATTGAGGATTCTTGGAGTAAAACAATAAAAGTTACTTGGTTGAAGAGTAGATAAGTCAATGCATGTTAACTATGTGGACAGCAGAAATGGATGGTTCGAATTGGGCAGTGTTACTTTCCCTCCATGGAGACATGATTCCTAACACCTACAACTCTGAAGGGGAAAGGTTTATTTTGGCTCACAGTTTGTAGAGATTTCAGTCCATAGTGAGCTGACTCTCAGGTACAGCAGCCTCGCAGAGGAGAAGCTGTTCATGGCAAGGCAGGCAGGAAGCAGAGGGAGATCAAATGAGGAGAGAGGGCAATGTAATCTTCCAGGCCACACTCCCAGTGACCTACTTCTTCTAGTCAGACACCACCTCCCAACATCACATTTAGTATGTAACTCATCAGTGGTCTAATCCCACCACTGAGTGCATGAGGCTTTATGGGATATCTAGATACAAACCTTAACAGGTGACTGGGACAGGAAGATCACAAGCTTGACCCTAATTTGAGTAGCTTAGTGAGACCCTGTCTCAAAATAAAATATAAAAAAGGACTGGGAAGTTAGCTCAGTGGTAGAACACTCGCCTGTCATGTATGAAGCCTTAGATTGAATCCCAGTTACTCCCTCCCCCATCAAAAACAATAAAAAAGATGGTTTGATGGAGCTGTCGATTTGAATGGAGAATTCATTAAGGAAGTGCAGTAACAGATTGATGTGCAAAGGATCTTGTATTTGAGACCAGTTTTCCTGAAGGCAATTTGTCCAAGTTAGAAGACTTTGATCAGGCAGAATTTTTGTTTGACCTTTGAAGGTCAAACTGCATACTTGGACCTTAATTTGGTATTCGTTGACTAGTTTTTGTCAGGGAACTTACCCCATCTATGCTATGTTTTAAAAGCGTGAGTATGACTGGAATACATGGAATTAATCCAAGATTAGAGGTCAGTGTTCAGAGGAGTATCTTTACCCCTCCAAGCTGGGGAGGAGGTTGCTCAGAGTTAGTTGTAGATTCAGCATTAATTCACTGCATTTCTGTTGCTTTTTTTCCCCCAAAAGTCGGCAGTATTGACATTTAGGGGCAGCTAATTTTTTTATAATAAGGGGCTGTCCTGTGCATAGCCATTGGTTTCTACCCACTGGAAACCAGCCCCAGCCCCTCCTTTCCAGTTATAATAAACTTGTCTCTAGATGTTGCTAGATGTCCCTGGAGAGGTTAAACTCACCCTTGTTGAAGAGCAACTTACTTCGAAGAGTTTAACTAACCTATCTACTGACTCATATTTTAAACACAGTAAACAGGAAAGTCGCTGTTGTGTCACACTGTTCACGCAACAAGTGGAGGGATTTACACTGAATCTGTGTTGTCATCTACTTTGCAAAGTCTGGAGCTGCAGGCAGATCTCACAAGAAGCAGAAGGGAGAGAACAACAGAGGTCGCCTGGACAGTGGGTGGCCCGTTAGCTCCCCACTCTTACTGCACTCCTGATTTTCCTCCAGTACCCCCCTCTCTCTTACACATTATTTGATGGGCCCCCAGAAACCAACCCCAAGTACTATTTATAAAAGCACACAGAATTATCAATTCATTCAAGTGTTCATTGAGTTGATGCTCTATGCTAAAGATATCATAGTAATGGCGCCCAATTTCCATGTTTAGGTAACTTCCATTCCAATAGAATATTATATGGTTATATTTACATTTCTGTGGGTTTTGAGATGTAAGATTACTTACTACAAGATTACCTTTGAGGGAAGTGAGGTTGAAGCAAGTTATCTTTCTAAGTAATGGGAGAAAGAAAACCATTGGTACTTAGGTTCCAAATGCAGAAACATAGGATCGGTTCTCTAAATCAGTTTATTTTTCACCTGAGATTTCAAGCTTTTCTCCTCTAAGTTTGATGAAGTATCCTAGGGTGAAATTATTTAATGCAATTCATCATTCTACATCCCGAAAATCTAAAACGCTGGCCAAAAATGGTAACTTCCATTACTATTTTGCATAGTTTTAGGCAGTATATGATCATGGCACTCACGGTAGTGATATGTAACATGTTACAAAGTAGTTGTCTACTGGTGGCATTATTTATTTTGTATTCGCTTCTCTCTTGGTGAAAGAGTTGGGGCTACTCTTTCTTGGCACTTAAGTTTTCTTATTACTTGGAAAAACAGGAAGTATTTTCTTCTGGATGAAGTATGAGAGTGTCATTACCTTTTATTTAGCTTTGTGGCAATACATTTTTTAGTATAGTAATTCTTTTAAAAAATACACAATCACTATACACAATATTTCAATCATAGATCCTACTTCTCAGATATTTGGAAATTAACCTCTATCACTGAGTCTTTTTTTTTTTTAACACAGTGAGGAAGGAGCCTACTGCAACATGGTCTGCTGATCTAGGATATATCCTGAGTTTTACATTATATATACCTGAAATACAGCTAAACTTTGACCTGAATTAGAAAATATATCAAAGAAGGAAGTCAAAATCATGTAGATGAAATAATCATATGACTACATATGAGACTTGTATGCTTATATTTAGATGATTGATGTTTGACTTTTACTAGGCTTATTTTTTACTAATGAAAGCTTGCATAAAATATAACTTGGAGAATCAAATCTCCTTGCCTGTGAATGTAACATTTTAGTTTTAATCATGAGGTCTATTAATGCATACACATAGGCATATTCCCTATACATATTATATATCTCTCTATATATGTACTTTATGCAATCTAAGGCATTAGCTATATGCTATATAATAAACTATATTTATATATATATAAATTGTTTATTTAGCAACATTTTTATTTATTATTATAATTGTTGTTAGGCAGTGGAGCTTAGTGTCCTTTTTCCAATGATTATTTTTTATTAGTTTTATTAATACATGTTTGCAGTACATAACAATCACATCTTTGTGGGGGAACTGGGACACACATGTACATGACACATTTCAACTCATTTTTTATCCTCTCCCCCCTTCCCAACCCTCTTCCTCCATATCTTGGTCCCTTTCCTATTTGCAAAAGATCTGTCTCCCTACTTTCTATTATCTTTTTTATCTTGTTTTTTATTTATATTTTGGAGAAGCCATGCAATATTTACACCTGCAGTGTCTGATTAATTTCACTTAACATTGTGATCTCAAGGTACATCCATTTCCTACAAATGACTCAAGTTCATCTTTCATTATAGCAGAATAGTACTCCACTGTGTAAATACCACATTTTCTTTATATGGTCATCTATTGCTGGATATATAGGCCATGTCCAAGATTCAGCTGTTCTGAATTGTCCTGCTATAAACATGGGTGCGCATGTATTATTGTACTATAATGTCTTTAATTCTGTCAAGAAGCTATCTAGAAGGGGAATAGTTGAAATAAATGGAATTTCTTTTTTTTTTTTTTTTTTTTTTTTGCAGCACCGGGGACTGAACTCATGACTTCACACTTGTCAGGCAGGCGCTTAGGTCACTAAGCTAGATCACCATCTTTTTGAGACAGGGTCTCACTATGCCGTTCAGGCTGGCCTTGAGCTCACTTTGTAGCCCAGGCTGGTCTCGAACTCACAACGATCCTCCTGTCTCAGCCTCTCGAGTGCTGGGATTACAGGCGTGAGCCACCACACCCAGCTAATAAATGGAATTTCTAATTTTAGGTTTTTGAGGAATCTCCATACTAACTTCTATATTGATTGTATTAGTTCACATTCCCACCAATGATGTAGAAGTGTTCCATTTTCCTCTGCAGCCTATCTAGCATTTGTTATTATTTGATTTCTTGATGGTAATCATTCTTTCTGGAGTTAGATGGAATCTCAGTGTTGTTTTAATTTCTATTTCTCTAATTGCCAGAGATGTCGCACTTTTTTTTCATATATTTATTGTCCATTTGTTGTTCTGAAAAGTGTCTACTCATTTCAATAGCCCAGTTTAGGGTTGGGTGAAATATGTGTATTTAAATAAACTTTACTTTCTGTTATGAAACTCTCATATCAGAATTCACATTTAGAGTTATTTAGTAGAGTAATTAAACTAGATATATATCAGTGCTGTTGGACTCATTAAACTTAAGATGTTATTTATGAACATATTTTTAATAAATTTTCACATACTCATAGAGTATTCAAAGTGTAGCCCAATTTAAAAGTAAGCTGATACTACTTTTTTTTTTTTTTCCGGCACTGAGGATTGAACTCATGACCTTGTGCTTGCTAGGCAGGTGCTTAGGCCACTGAGCTAGATCCCCAGCCCTTGTCTTTTTGAGATGGGGTCTCACTATGCTGTTCAGGCTGGCTGTGAGCTCACTTTGTAGCCCAGGCTAGTCTTGAACTGACAATGATCCTCCTGTCTCAGCCTCCCAAGTGCTGGGATTACAGGAGTGAGCCACCACGCCCTGCCTGATACTACATTTTATGAGAAAAAATTTCATCTGAAGTGACAAACTTTAGAAAGTACTTCTTAGGCTTTAAGAAAAAAGTGGAATAGTTTTTACACAAAATATTTGACCTAATAGTGTATATCATTACTTTTCCTATATCTTCCTACCAGGCTGCATAACTTTTCTCTTTCAATGCTGTTGAAACACAATTCTTTTGGTTCTTACTTTGCAATGGTGCCCTTGCTTGGATTTTTACTATCCTTAATTAAAATGACCAACTGATTAGTTGGATTTTCTAAGCCAACCAGGAAAAACAGCCATTAATAGTGGTGACTGCAAATGAATTCATTATTCCCTTGGCTTTGGTTTTTACCCGTGCCTTATTTATTTGTGTTTCTCTCTTCCAGTGCCTGGAGCCCTGCAAGGAACCAGGGGACCTGAGGAAACACCAATGTCAAAGCTTCTGTGAGGTAAGAGAACATCCCATTAATTGTATTTCTGCTACCTGGAAGGCAAGATGTTGCTGTCCTCCCAGCTTGCACCAGGGTTATTCTCCAGGCAGTTTTCTGTGCACTGTGGAAATGTTCCTGTCCTTGGGGAGAAGCAACTCTTGTTCTTGCAAGTGGTGTTTCTCCATATTCATCCCTTTTGGGACTCCCCCATCCTGGGTAGGATGCTTGCCCACTCTTACCTGTGTGTGGCCTCTTATTTTACCTTTCCTGTCACTTAGAGCGTAAAGGGAATGTAGCGTCCTGAAGGATCAGTGTCTACAATCTCCAGAAGTGGTGAAGAGGGCAGGATCTGTCTTCTGAGCTATCTCCTATAGGTTGGTTGCTCCTAAAATATGGCTAGAAGGATGGGAGACAGGCATATTGCCCCATTCCACCCATAGTGGTTGTGTTAGTTACTTTTCTCTCATTACTTATTAGGGAAAATGGACCAAACACGGGAAGAAACAGTACTGAAAAGGTTTATGAGGCAGTTTATTGCATTGGTGGGCTTGACTGGGATTTCTCTTAAAGAGTCAGAGCCCTGCCCAATGGGGTTCTGGGAATTTTATGGGGAGAGCAAATGGAGAGGTACGAAAGTAGATTTGGCACAGTATGATTGGAGGGTTGGATGACATCATGGGTTGCTAAGGGAGTTTAAACATTTTAGGTTACATTGCAAGGCCATCAGCTATACAAAGCATGAGTCATGCAAGGGAAGCAATGTCCCGTTACATCTCAAGTTATATTGCGAAGTCATCAGTTATACAAATGCAGTAAAGACAGGGTTACACAAAGGAACATTTCAAGTCACATTTTATGGCCATCTGTTAGACAAGCTTATACACAAGAAGGAGTGTTCTGTTATCAGGCTTCTCTGGGCATGGACATGTCCACCTGGTCTTAGTGGGTATGCTTGGCAGGCTCTCTTGGCAGGCTTTATTTAAAATTTTAATTTCCCTTTTACCTGAGACAGAATATCTGAAGCCCAAATTAAAGAGGGAAAGGTTTATTTGGCTCACAATTTGTGGAGGTTTTAGTCTGTAATCAGCTGGCTCTAAGACTGGGTGGCATGACTTAGGTGCAACTGTTCATGGTGGTAGAAGACAGCAGAAGCAACAAAAGCAAAAAGGAGGGGGAGAGCAAGCCTCTTTTCCTCCCTTATATGGTCAGCAGGCTACCCACTGTAGGGTGAGTATAGCTCTCACACTATCTCCATGCCCTTCTCTTGCACAGGCTCAGGATGTTTACAAAGTAAGGATCCTGGCCCCCTGCTCAATCACTTAAACTTATAAACTTCTCAAGTTGACACAATGAATCAACCATCACAACATCTTAGGCTGTAAACAGCCATGCTAGGGCATGTCCTCTACACCCTAGGATGTAGAACTGCTGAGTCCCTTAGTTAAATTTGTAGTCTTCTCATGTTGACACACTGTATCAATCATTACAGTGGCCCTGAGGGGGAAGGAGATTCTGAAGTTTCTTGAAGATCAATAGAGAACTCAGTAGAAAGAGTTCAGTATGACAGTGAAAGATGTCCAGCTCAGAGTCTTGGAAAGCAAACCTGAAACATGCCCCATGCCATCAGAATGAAATTATGGTACGGGCCATCTTTGAAGGGAACTGGTGGCTACATGGAAACTCTTTCAAGGGAAGGGATACATTGTGATCCAGGCTTTCCCCTGTAGCACATACTAGTGTGACCCTTCGGGGGCAGTTTCATCTTGGAAGGTATGTGAATTCTGTTCTGAGAAGATAACTGCAGAACTGGCATCATATTCACTGCCTGGATATGTATCGTTAATTTGATCTTCAGATGGTAAATCCCCAAGAGCTGTGCATGGGGAAAGCCGGGAAAGCATTAGCATGTGGAGACTTATCAAGGGCGATGAGTGATGTGATCCTACATGTGGGCCAGTGTTCTGGATAACAGGGCTGGACCAACCCTCTGTCCTCTGGCCCCTGTCCATGATCACCCAGATCCTCTGGGGGGTGGGCTCTACTTTGTCAATCACCAGGGGTCATGGTGCTGCACAGTTATTTCAAAGAAGTGGAGTGAAAGTGCTTCTAAATTTCTCAAGTGATCACCCATACTCTTCTGAATCTCAGTTTTATTTTGTCCTGATAGTTTTTTTCTCAGCATTTTGTGTCTGCCTAGGATATTGATAATTTGAGGACTTTTATGCAGTGATGCCTGTTGTTAGAAGCACCTACATCCTAAGCATTCCCGCCAAGGAAGTCTTTGGAAACAGACTTTTTAATTTGACAGTGTAAAGGCCTTGAATAATGCATAGGCTTCCTTGTAGATATTCAGGGTTATTCAGCCAATTACTCTGCAATTGACAGCCCTGACTGAGCCAAAGACTTAGTGTTAAATCAAATAGGAAAATGGCCCATAGTGCTTTTTTGAGGACGGCCCTTTTCAAGATACTGAGGATGAGGCAGAATAGCAAAGCTAGGTTCTCTGCTGAGGCATTGATGTCGGTGTTATCAAAGTCTTTTCAGAAGCCATATTCATTAACTTTGATGTATCTTTATATGAGTCATTTATCCCTGCATAACAAATCACCCCAAAACTTCATTTTGCACTTGCACGTATATTATCTAAATAAGCTGATCTGTAATAAAATGAAGTTAATGAAGTTCACTTATTCCACATGCCCTTTTTGAGTAACTACAACGTACTCAGCTCTTTGGTAGAATTGTAAAAGTAAACAAGCTAGAGAAAAAAAAAGTTCCCCGACTACTTTAGGTTTGTTTATGCCTGATGGGAGAAAAGCTAATCTAACTTTGATCCTAACCCAAACTATAAAACTGACTCACCATATGAATATAGAAAAATCACTTATGTTTAAATTCATTTTCAAATCTAAGATTTATCCAACATCACTTATAAAGTGTCATTACAGAATTACATGGTAATTGAATGCGCCACACAAAACTTATCAAGCTATAGCAAAACAGCAAGTTGAAGTTGATTTTTTGGGGGATTGGGGTACTAGGAATCGAACTCATGACCTTGCATTTGCCAGGCAGGCACTTATGCCACTGAGCTGTATCCCCAGCCCCTTGATATGGATTTTTTTAATTATGATGTGCTTACAGTAGCAGCTCTGGGAGGTACATAAATCAATTTCTGAATCTGAGGTCCCACATCTGTTGTTAATCCATGTTATACTATCAGACCATAATGTCTCACTGAATGATCATTGCATGCCTACTTTTAATGTGTATTTTATTGTGTGCACAAAACCAAACATCTAAATGAACTAAACTATTTCCATAGACTCTTGAAGGTGAAAAGGGGCTGTAACATTGGTTTATAAGTTTATTATTCCTAAATATAAATGACACTGGGTTGGTATTTTTACATCTGATTCCTCAGAAGGTGAACATGTTTGAAGGTCATTTGCCGCTTTTCTTTTTGGAAATCTCTAATGTCATCCCAAGTCTCTGACTTAACTTCCCAGGGATGATTCTGGGTCTCCTGAGCCAACTCTGGCTGATAAAGTGGGACTCAGGTGTTTGTGATTTGCTCTGCTCTGACAGCAAAGGTTAATTGAGTCTTGAAAGATAGGAAGCCCATCCCAGCTACGTGAAGGATTCTGTGGCGCTGCCTTAGTCTGGCACCAGAAATACCCAAGCCTCCATGATCCCTTTTCATTGCTTTGATTGCTTTTCTGTCTCTGTATGTTTTTTTTGGTTTCTCTATCTACCTTACCATAAATTCTGATGATTCTGTAGCAATAGGCTAAATACTTGAAAACCTTGGAGCTCTTTTCCTGCATTTTTTTAGGACCATCATTCACTGAGACAGACTTTCTCCAGCTCAGTCCATTTCATTCGAGGAGGGTGCATGGCAAGAGTATAATGTCATGAATCAGCTTTCACGGGGTGAAATTTCAGACCCCCAAGAGAATCGCAGATTTGACTGTAGAAACAACTAGACTGTTAAATATGTCAGACCTGATATGTTTATGCGTAAGATAGTGTGATCTTATTTGTCTTTTAAGGTGTGTGTTTGAAAATTATACTCCACAGGGCAAAACTGGCCTGCTGCTTGTACTTGCAAATAAAGTTTTACTGGCACACAACAATGCTGGATGGTTGGTTAACATATGGTCTATGGTTGCGTTTGTGGGAGGATGGCAGAGTTGAGTGGTGCGACAGATCATATGGCCCTTAAAGCTGAAAATATTGACTGTTTCACCTTTTACAGGAAGTATCTTAGTCTAAGAAGAACAATCATCACAATTACATTCATAAAACCTACCTAGCCATGCAGAATGTTATTCCCAGCACCCATCTAAACCTAAATAATTTTGCTTGATTGTTTATTCACAAAATAAATTTTCATAGGTGCATTAACAATAAAATAAAGCCAAGGATTGTTTCTGTGGCTTCTTGAGTAATGATTTCTCTTGGTTTGTTTTCTGTAATGCAGTATCTGTTTTTGATATTTTCAGATGGCTGTCACAGTTAATAATAGTATTTCTAAAATGAAGACATTAGAACAGGTATAAAACTGAGTCCTTATATAGGAAACTTTCTCATATATCATGATTTGGGAATGTAGCAGATTATGACAGATATGTAAATAGGAAAATAGTTTAAGCTTTGTTGCTTAGTTTATTAAGTGGCAGTAACTACCTTTCTTATCTTAAAAACAACGATAAACTATTTTTTCTTTACTATTCATGAAATGTGTATTTTATGCATTTAAACCTTCCTTTCTCATAATGATCAGATAATCTACAAATGACAGTATTTTCTTTCTTAATGGTAAATAAAATAGTCTTGTGTATTATGAAGGATAGTGGTCTAGTGTTGGTTAGTCTGTGGACTGTGTCAATCTTACTTTTCTCTTGTTGCTGAGACAAAATATCCAACACTCAGTGTTAAAGGGAAAAGGGTTTATTTAGTTCATAGTTTGTAGAGATTTTAGTCATAATCAGCTGGCTCCAAGGCAGGTGGCACATGGCAGAGGGGCAACTGTTCAGAGCAGTGAAAGACAGCAAAAGCAACAGAAGAGGAGGAGGAAGAGAGAGAGAAACCTCTTTCTGTCCCTTATATTGTATGCAGGTGACCCACCCTAGGGCAGGTATAGCATTCACACCACCAATCTCAGCATTAGACAATGAACTAGTCAGAAATTTTAGATTCAGCTGCCTCTGACAAACCCACCCTCCATGACAGCATGAGGTTTTGGGGACATCCAGACATAAACCATGACAGTGTCCTTGATAAAGAAATATCTCCCATCTTTGGTTCTGATGTTTCTGACTTATGGTACTCAGACCTAAGTAGAAATTTAGTAGATGTCAACATCAGAGGTGCAAAGTAGGCATAGTATCTTGGAGAACTGAGAACTCATCTGTTTCGGGGATCAATCAAGAATCAAAATACGAGTAGTTTTGGATCAACATGTAGCCTGAGGTATGCAGTCACTATTAACATACTGCCTACACAACTATTTATCCATTTCTTTGAATTGTTTTGCTTCTCAAAATGTTTTTCAAGCTTGGTAAATTTGATTTTTATACTATTTTCTGGAAGAAAGTAGATGTGTACCTATTAGACAATGGACAAGATAGTTGAGGCATAAGGAGAAAAGACATGGTTGGGGTAATAGAGGGTCAGATCCAAAATCTAGGTGATGTTACTTTAAAAAAAAAACAAAACTGTGTTCTGTTTTAATCTTTTCCTCTTAAACCTATTCTATGGAACAGCACACAGAATAGAAGATAATGTTTGACCTCTGTCTTCAGGAAATAAAAGATGAACTTTTGTTTAGTTGTTGGCTCAACCATTCCTGCTTGAACATGCTTGCCC